>SKCR01026442.1:0-302752 GCA_019454045.1 Zanthoxylum bungeanum | reverse complement strand
TATTAATCTTGTTCTACTTTTTTAGAAGACCTTCACTTTCTCATTATTTTTGTTCTACTCCAAACGACATCTGATTTGCTGAATCTAGGAATCAGATTTTTGAGCTACTCTAATCTCATCCACTGGATATCACCTGTTTTTGTGCCAATAATGCTTCATAATTCGGTAACTGAAGAACCACTCCATCATGAAAAAAAAATCCACAATCCTTTTATTAGACGTTGTCTATGTTAGGGTTGGTGCTCGGAGTGCCAATTTGGATCGTATTTATGTCTGATTCATGAATACGAACAATTTATTTTTCCATAATATTACTTATTTAATGGTAGCACCTCTTGTCTTTTATATACATATTCGATCTAATTATGATTAGATTGAAATTAAATCTGATTTAGTGATACGTGTATATTAGACAAAGACCCTAGGATTTACAATATAGTGCGCAGTTACAATGTAGTTTGTAATTGACATTGGGAAGCATCACTATAAGTTGTATATCCTTGAATAAAGTTACTGGTCAAGATTTACTAAAATGGGTTGGTTAGTAAAATCCGCTGAGACCAGTACATGTCGTATATCGTGACTTGATCCGATAGTTTATCCCAATGAACCATGAGTCTCGGGAGACTCGTATAGACATGTAGGTATTTATTTGATAAACACTGAACAACTCACCGAAGATTTCCTAATAAATGGTACACCAACGTCAATAAGAATCTTCTCGAGTTGAGCGAGCATAATGGTCTTTTGACTTGAGATAACACAGTGGATATATGAGTTATCCTCCACACTTTGATGACAGTTACATCACCGATCTATTTAGATCAGACCTCCGCCTGTTCATTGAGTGTGGACTGATGCTCATGATATCTAGTGCGTATCAAGATAGAATCTGTTAGTCTTGTTTACAGGGCATAGGTTTCCTACACGTGTTTGCAATCTAGTAAATCCATGGTCGTGGTATAACTTTGGAAACGATATCTGAGTGTTATTTAGAGATCATAAATTTGAAAGTCGACTATATTATACCATAAGGATTTGACGTTTTTATCTATATACCAGGTGTAATATGGATAACCTGTGATGGATGGATTATACGTATGCAATGACCTCGACTTGCATAGTTTAGCAAGATTATTTGTGGTCGTTATAATTCATGAGTGGGTGAATTATGGACACGAAATTGGATTTCGTGACGGATAAACCTAAACTTATAGAGTCCCACCATATGAAGTGTACTCGTTGAGGACTTGGGCAATACCTTATGAATAATAAAGATTATTCATAATACTTCACCGGATTAAATGAGTTAATTCGAATCGTTTACACGGTTAAACGAAAATACATGCATAGGGGAATTTTTTGGTCAATCGTAATTATTGTGTATTTGTATTGATACATAATTTGATTAGATACACATTAATTAATTGTCAAATGAGATTTTAACACATGTCACTTATATATGTATTTTATTTAATGTAAATAAAATACATATGGATTAATAATTATATTAATAATTATTTAGATATTTAAATGTTAATATTTAGATGATTAATTGACATATATATTTTATAATTGTTATGGAATATATGTTTAATTATTTTGGTTACACATGGCATTAAATTTAGGTTAAAGTGTTAGATTTGATTTTTGACTACTTTAACTTTATATTTAATTTAATTAAATAATTTTCATTTGTGATAATTGTTATCACACATGTTTATTATTAAGGGGTAACATGTGGCATGATTTATTTATTTGATTTTGGATCAAAATATTTTTTTTTCAAAAATGACAAAAATGCCACCTCAAGGTCGGCAATGGCATTTTAAAAAGAGGAAATTTTTCTTTTCATGTGTGATGGCTTACCTTGGCCGAAAATTCATCTCCCAAATAGCTCTCTAAATTAGCTTGATGATTCAAGAAGGAAAAGTGAAGAAAATCAAGAATATCTTAAGGAAATTAATAGATTAAAGGTAATCCTCAATATTCCTCAGCTTAGAAAGCACGTTTCTTGTTCTTGTGCATCTAGAGAGATTCTAGAGTTTCTTATTTTCTTAAGATTTAGGTGTTTTTGATTTGGAAGATGGAATAGAAGGCTTGGTGCATGTGTGAAGTAGAATTGAATGATATTAGTGTAATATTTGTTCAATTTGATCATTTGATAATATGTTGTCATTCTAGAGTGTTATGACCACTCTTATAATGCCTAGAATTGTTCTTGTGTGCTTCATTGGTGGTGGCTTGGATTGGTGTTGTGATTAATGTGATTAATATTAAGAAAATTGGATTAAAGATGAAATATTGATATTTTTGGTTTCTGGATCAAATCTGGAAAACTGAGTTTATGGTGATGAAAATTATGTCATATAAATGTATTGGATGTGATTTGGGTATTGGAACCATTTTCAGAAACTTTTTCGGAGTTGAAATATACGAAAACGGCGAAAAACGGCATTACCGGGTGACTTTTGAGCCAACCGAGTGACGGCTTCTCAAATAGTGAATTGTCACTGTTCAGGCAGCCCATGAACTGCCCTAGTACTTTTAGGGCTGACCTGGGCAGCCCCCATGTGCATTGGGTGGTCGGTTCGGTCAAAAACGCGTTTTATGCCATTTTACGAAAAAATATTTTCGTAAAAGTTTCATTATATTTCTTAATTATTTATGTCATTATTTGATATCGAGTAAATATTGTTAGGTGAAATATGGATGAATTATTCATATTGGATATTGAATAATGTATTCGGTAATTTAAAAAATTTTAAAATTACGATTTCACCCGAACTGCGAGCTTCCGCTGTGTCTGCGCCAAAACCTCAACAGTCTATCCATTGACAAATAAGATAAGCTAGCTATAAATTCATGCTCAAGGAATCTGTTAGCACATTAGCATTGTGAGGATGATACTGAATAGAGCAATCATAATCTTTTAACAGTTCAACCCATCGCCTTTGTCTCAAGTTGACTTCTTTTTGACTCATAATATACTTGAGACTCTTATGATTTGTATATATATTAAATGTGTCTCCACACAAATAATTCCTCTAAATCTTGAGAGAGAAATTACTACTGTCATCTCTAAATCGTCAGTGGGGTGATTATACTCCCAAGGTTGTAATTATCTAGATTCATAAGCATTTACTTTCCCCCATTGCATCAATACATAACCTAAACCCACTCTAAAAGCATCACAATACATTGTATACCCTCATGATCCCAATTGATGAACACTAAAAAGTATACATTTATTAAAAAGAAAATTAATCATTTTACCCTCAATTTAGCACATTTGTGAAATAATAATTAATTTTATGTTTTATATATTTTTGTTGTGATTTTTATTTCTTATGTAGGTGAAATAATACTTTGGATGCATAACTAAAAAAAAGGATTTGAAATTTGGATTTTGGAGGCTAAAAATGTAAAATGGTGTTCTAACAGTGTACAATTTCGGAAATTTCAACCTTGCATATTTTTTCATATTTTGGCCATAACATTTTATTTCGATATCAGATTTAGGCAATTCTAGTTCCAGATGAAAGAAAACTCGAATATCTACAACTTTACTATTTATAAGAGTTTATAGTTTTGCGATTTTCAAGGTCGAAATTGATGAAGAAGCCAACATGTGCTGCATGTTAATTATTTGAAAACAAATAAAAAATAAACAAAAACGGTTCAAAAGTCACAATTCACCTTTCAGTTAATTTATAAAGAAAAAAATAAAACAAAAAAAAAAGAAATTAAAGTCAAAAAGAGGAAAATAAATAATAATAATAATAATAAAAGATAAGTAAAAGTGTTGAGCCCTTTATTATAAATAGAGGTGTTTAGCACCTCATTTTCTTCATCCCGCTCCATACTTTTCTCTTTGAGAATTTGTGGAGTTCCAGCTCTTGTGTGTTTTATTTTTCAAGCTTTGTTGTAATTTCTTTTTCTTTCAGTAATAAATTATGTGTTTTTTTTATTGAAACATAAGTAGCTAATTTCATTCTGTTGGGGTAAAGGATGAAACTCTTAATATGAGAATATGGATTAATTTTACTTATATTATAATATATGAATATTTATTATTCTCTTGTATTTGTGGGAATCTTGATTCGTTGTAGACAATCTCATCTTGGTTGGCACAATTAATATTTTACCCCATATTATATGAGAGAGTAATTTAAATCTGGATTAATTATTAATAACTTGTTATAGACTAATGTTATCACCATCTATATGGTTTGTTTTATATGTTTTGGCATAATTAATTCATGAAGTAAATTAATCGGATAATAATGACAATTTATATATTATAAAAAATAAGATTTCTCTATATTTGAAATATCAAGAGTGGACCCCTTAGCCCTAACATTCTATTTTATTGTTGGAGTTCAATTTAAAATTTTTCATCACTTCAAACAATTCAACTTTTTAATTTTCACTCGAATTATTATTTTATTTTACTAAATATATTCCATGTGGATCGACCCCGGACTTACCAGGTTATTTTATTACTTTGACACTCTTATACTTATGAGTAAATAAACACTTTGTGAGTGTGTCACCAATGATAATGCTAATATATGAGCTGTATTCAGTCGTTCTTTGAGTTCCCAAAAGCTCATTTCATAAACATTTGACCATTGAAACTTAATATTCTTATGAGTCAGTCAAGTCAATGGGACAACTATTCTAGAGAAGTTCTCAACAAACTGCCAATAATTACCAGCTACCCCAGAAAACTTTGAATCTTTATCACATTGGTTGGTCGATGTCAATTCTGTATAGCTTATATTTTATGAGAATCTCTATTAATCTACTCTTTAGAAACCATATGGTCGAGAAATCTCACCCTTGAAATCTAGAATTCACATTTGAAAACCTAGCATAAAACTTATGTTTCCTTAGTGTCTACAACATCCGATGAAGATGTTTGATATGATCTTGCTCACTCTTAGGACGCACCATAATATCATCAATAAAGACTATAATGAACTGGTCCAGGAAAGGCCTAAACACTCTATTCATCAAATCCTTATAAGCTACTGGGGCATTAGTCAGGCCAAAAGACATTACCAGGAACTCATAATATCCATATCTAGTTCAGAATGTTTTTTTCGAAATATCCTCCTTCCAAATTTTTAGCCGATGATAACCATAGCGAAGTTCAATCTTGGAAACATATCGCCCTATAACTGATCAAATAAATCATCAATCCTTGACAATGGATATTTATTCTTGATAGTTACCTTATTAAGCTGCCTATAATCAATGCACAACCGGATGGTTCCATTTTTATTTATGAAAAACATATGAGCACCCATGATGACACAGTTGAGTGTATGAAACCATTGTCTAGAAGACCCTGTAACTATACTTTCATCTCATTGAGTCTTGCTGGAGCCATTATATATGGAGGAATCGATATAGACTAGGTGTCAGGAATTACATCCATACATAACTCAATCTCGATATCATAAGGTAAACTAGGTATCTCATTACGACATATATCATAATACTATTTAATTACTGGAATATTATCAATACTCAATCCAGGAACTCTGAAATATGTCACATAAGACAAATAACACGTGCTTCATTTCCCAAGTAATCTAGAAGCATGCATAGTAGATATCAAGTTGTACGATGCTTCATTCATATCCTCTAATTATACTCAAATTGACTTATTAGGAATATGAAAGGTAACGGTCTTCTCTCGACAACCCACTATAGCGTAATGCTCGAACAACCAATCCATCCCAGGATAACATCGAAACATAAAATTGTTAACAATAACAAATTAATACGATAACTATATCTATCGACACTAATAAGACATGCTCTAAAGATCTGAGTAATTACTACAGAATCTCCAACATGGGTCGACACGAAAATATGAGGATCTAGGGACTCCATGACTCTACTCAAATTGGTAAATAAATAGGGAGAGACAAAGAATGGGTAGCCCCTGAATCAAATAATATCATGCAATACTGAGAACCAATCAGAAGAGTACTTGTAACCACTACATTGGATGCCTACACATACTGTGGCATCAATATGAAAACTCATCATTTGGCTCTGCTAGTAGAAGCATGTCCTCTGTCACGGGCTGATTTTCATCGGCTTTTGACTACCTGTTCTCTACCAAATGGCCTCAGTTTTGTTCCTCTTACATCGCTACCGAAATGAGGTCCAGCTAGAGCTAGTGAGAAGTATAAATATGGAATATGATCGGATAGTACATGATAATCCCTCATTGGATGACCCATATGGCCACATCGATAATATATTTTGGATCCCCATTGATAGGTACCAATATGCGGTCTATCGTAATTATGATATATTGGGGTGATAACATTGGCTGTGCTACAGAAGGTGTAGAGACTACCCGTGATGTGGAACTTTGTGCAGGTCTACGATTAGAGCCTTTATGTGTCGATCCTATACTGTAACATCCTCAATCCGAGAAGGTTACATGCAGATGACAGATCCCACTGCCACCTAAGCCATAGACTAAACTAGAGAAATATTCATTTTCTTGACTTAATAACTCTTAATCTTATCAATATGCAAACACACACATTTCATAAAATTATTTTACCACAAGAAAACATACATAGACTAAGTACTCTATAAAATCATATACATGTCATACATCAAAAGAAACCAAAGCACAAGCTACATTCTATATGAATGTAGATCTGACATGATGGACCGCTATGACTAGTGACTGCAGTGCTGCTTCTGTCCCCGATCCATGTCTACAAAAGATGGTTATGGCTCACCAGCTAAAAGATCCTGCAAAACTGGAGAGTGGGGGTGAGTTCTAAAGAAATCAATTAGCGGAGCTATAAAACCAGAAAACAATGTTAGAAACACGGTGTCAAAATCTCATAATAATAAACTACTTTCTGAATTCATAAAACTAAAATCTTTCTGAATTCATAAAATTAAAATTGTATCTTTCATTCAAAATATTTATGAAAAATCATTTATCAAATCATCTGTAAAAAGTCTGACGCATGGGGGCATTACGTCTAGTTGTCCCCCCATACGCCCAATTTGGTGGTCTTGGGGTGTTACGTCTCTTTGTCCCCCAAGCCACTAAACTAGAGTCGGGGATGCTGATCCATGCTACCCTTCTGACCCTGAATCTATGTTCTAGGGGCGTTACATCTCGTCGTCCCCCTAGTCATGCTCTATAAGTGCACATGTTGTATCCGTCAATTCCATAAGTTACACCCGATGTGGATTTTCCCCCATGCCTCCAAAATCATAAAATCATACTTTCAAATTATTTGCATCATCAAAACATCTCAAGTCATTTGAAATCGTTGTTTTAGTAAACTTTTGATAAAACTCATTTAAAATCAATGAACTAGAAATCTTTATCTTGAAAACATAAAAACTTTGAAATAAGTACTTCACTCATAGTGCTATGGTAAGTCTAGTGTGGTTTTTGGCGTGGGTGATCTCTGAGCGCCTCGATGTCGATATAAGGTTAAAGAAATCGTTAGTTCTCTTGCAACTGATAAGAAAGAAAATACAATGCATGATTGACGTTTTATGCTTGTACCATGATGTAATGTGTGTATACTATTATACGAGACCTTTAGGGTGCCCAGTAATATCTTTCGGTGAGATTGAAATGAATAAAACTGATCCTGGAAAATTCAGTCACGTCTCGCGACACTGGCCTATTGGCGTCGTGACGCTTACACAAGCCGGTAAGGTAGTGAGCATCTGATAGTTTCGTGTTGTGACGCTAATTGATGCACGTCGCAACTCCCACACGTGTGTTAGCTTTTTAGCGTTGCGACGCTCACATAACAGGCTGAAACAGAAAGCAACTTCTCTTTACGCGTCGCGACTCCTGCCCATGAGCGTCGCGACACTTACATGAGCAGAACTGGGCAGATGACATCTTCTGTTGTGCGTCGCGACTCAAGGAGATTAGCATCACAACGTTAGCTCATTTTTAGGGCAAACACCAATTCTCCATCTTCACTCTCAAATTATACAACACCACTCATGTCGTAACAACAAAAATTATACAAAATATCATTATTATCACCCTCTAACATCATCTCACATTCATTTCATAAACTTCAACTTAGTTTCATGCTTAGGAATTTCACAACTTGGAGGTTTCACAAAACATTATATTATTAAATCTATATTCACTTACTCATCATCAAACTCAAGCCTACAACAATCCTTATTCATCAAATCAGCAAAATATTAACATTTAACATTTGGGTCAAATATTTCCTTACCTTGAATCAAATATTCCTTCACTAATAGAACCTCCAAGCTTCTTTTTCTTCTTCCTAGACTTTCTTGAGGTTGGATTAACCTAGGTTATTCTTGGTAATTGGCTAGGAAGATATAAATTTTTTCTTCTTTTCTCTCTACCATACAAGGCCAAATGGGACAAAAATGAGGAGTTTTTTTTTTCCAATTCTATTTATTTCTAAAACAAAAATAAAGTAAGTCTAAAAATTCTAGGAAATTATGGACTTCTCTAGAAAATGGGGGATTTGGGCCAAAAATATGGAATCCTTATTGTGCCTTGACTTGGGCTAATCTTATTCCAACTTTACTTATGGGCCACATATATAATAAAATTAGTTGGACTTGAATTAGGGTTGGGCCCACTAAGTTGTCTATAGAATTTCCGTTAATGTTCAGAGATTTTTTTTTTATCTAAGTCGCCAAGTTACTACTTTAGTTGAGTGATGTAATTTCGAGTCATTACAATTTTGCCCCCTTAAAATGATTCGCCCTCGAATCAACACACCTAAAAGTATGGAGCGTACTTTCTTCTGTGAATAGCTGGGGTATTGCTCCCTCATGGCTTCTTTTGGCTCACATGTGGACTCTTGTCCCTTGTGGTGCTACAAACCACCTTGACTGAGGGTATCCATCTAGATCATAACTTCCTCGTCTCTCTATCCACTATAGTTATTAGCTGCTCTAGATACGATAAATCTTGGCGAACATCAACTGTTTGGGGCTCCAACACATAAGACTCATCATGAAAGTATTTGTGTAACATAGATACATGAAACACAAGATGTATCTTATCCAAGTTGGGTGGAAGCGTCAGCTCATATACTCTCCCTCCAACTCTACGAAGTATCTGAAATGGCCTGATGTATCTAAGACTGAGCTTACTCCTCCTGCCGAATGTCATAACTCCTTTAAAATGAGATACTTTCAAGAACACTGAGTCTCCTACCTGAAACTCCAAGTCTCTCATTCGGCGATCTATATAACTTTTCTGGTGACTCTGAGCTATTTTCATCTTTTCTCTAACTAGCTTCACTTTCTCTACTGCTTGATATACCAAATCGGGCCCAAACAACTTTTGTTCCCCAATTTCAAACCATCTCACTGTGGATCTGCACTTCCGACGATACAAAGTCTCGAAAGGCGCCATCTGAATGCTTGTTTGATAACTGTTGTTAAATGCAAACTCAATAAGTGGCAAATGATGGTCCCAACTTCCTTCAAAATAAATCAGTCAGGCTCGTAACATGTCCTTCAGAGTATGTATGGTTCGTTCTGACTGACCATATGTCTAAGAGTGGAAAGTCGTACTAAAATATAGCTGGGAACCCAACACTTCTTGAAACGACTGCCAAAACTTAGATGTGAACTGAGAAATCCGATCAGAGATCGAGATAGATACACCATGCAACGACACAATCTCATCAAATATAGTCTGGTATATTGAGCTGCTGTATAATTTATCTTTACTAGCAGAAAATGCGCAGACTTAAAATCTTTAGAGTTGGCCACTACACCACTACTATCATAATAAAGTGTGAATGGTTTATCCATATCTATAACATTATTCCCTATACAAATGAACTCTATGCCGAGAATGTAGATTACCGTTCTTGGAATTTTGGATCATAAATTGCACAAGTATCTTATCGATATACGTTGTTTGTAACAGTGCTAACAGTAGTTTCTTGCGATACGGTGTCAAGTTTTAGTAAATGATGAATAAAAAGTGTCGAACCCACATGGATTGAAATCAAATTCATACAAAGTACTATAATTAATAAATTTAACTTTATTTAGAAGGTAATTAAATTAAACTAAATTAAAACTAAAAACAAAATAAGTCAAAAGTCAAAATGTTTTAATTGAGAAAGACCGGGATGAGAGGAATTCTAGAGTCTGATTTCACCTTACTATCCCCTATGTATTTGTTATGCCAATCAATTATTACTTAATTTCTTAGTTTATAAGTCAAGAATCCTAAATTATTCTACTCTCTCTCCCGAGTGCTAAGTGAAAATATTATTAATTATTGATTTCGGTATCCTTATAAAAATTCAGTAATTAACAATTCATTATGCTTCGTGATTATTTATTAACTACTTCAAATGAATTATAGGCTTCCCGGAATCTATAAAATTCCTAGGTTATATTTTCTTTATCATATTCAAAATCACCTCTCTCGAGTGATAGATTCTAAAAATTGAATCATCTAATTTGTGGCCAGGAAAACATAAGCATTAAACACAAGAAAATATAAATAAACTACATTAAAACTGCATAATAATTAATTGGCAATCAAACACATAGGTTCAAGCATAGGCTACATCATCCTCTAGAATTAGAAAATTAGTTCACGATGAAATAATAATGAAAAAAGAGTCAAGAACATGTTGAACATTATAAGAGTTTGAAAAAATAAACTAGAAGATAAAACTCGAATCGAATCCCTTCGTCTTCGGACGTCACCGTCTTCGGCTTCGGATGTCACCTCATTCATCTTCTCTTCTTGCTCTTCAATTCCTCATTGGATCTCTTGAAATTATGTGTTTAGAGCTATCTAATTATGGCTTCTTTTTTTCTTGCAGAAAATGGATTCTTTACGGTGCTGAAATTCATCCAGGGCATCGTGACGCTAGTTTCTCTAGACAGGTTTATATTTCTTATAACTGATGGCGTCGCGACACCATATCCTCTGAAAAGATGAGTATTTTTGCGTATTTATCCTTTCTTGCATGCTTCCTTTGCATCTTTAAGCTTCCAAAACACGTCTATTTTCCCCTAAGATCCATGCTCTAATGCTTCCTATCATTAAAACATAAAAAAAACTACAAAACACGTAAAATGGAACGAAACCTAATAAAATATTAAGCTAAGAATGTATGAATGAGTGGATATAAATCAAACTTATCAAACACCCCTAAATTTAAGATTTTGCTAGTCCCAAGCAAAAGACTAAAGAAAAACTCAATAAAAGTAAAAAAGAAAAGTAACTATATTAACTAGGCCACTTTCGTAGGGATCACGATTGCATTTAGCGTATGCAACAAGCTTTTAAACTCCTAGGAGACCCTAGTGGACGAGTTACAGTCTCTTGAGGGCTTACAGTAAAGACACACACAAACGTCATTTAATATGCACATGCAATCATGCAAAAATAATAAAACACATAAAACAGTCATGGTAGTTGCACATAATATTGTCCTCAAAGAATGCCTACCAATGATATCAGAGAACCTTCAACATACTCAATGCAACTTAAATCCGAATTCTTGAATAAATCATCTAAGCCAGACTCATAATGTGTGTGTGTGTGTGTGTGTAAGGGTTAGGTTATAGCTTGACTTCTAAGAAGCTGGCTTAGTGATTTTGTCTCAAAAATTGGGATCTGATGGGTCTAACCAACCTAGATATCTAAAAAAAATGCTATATATATTCCTATTAAGCTTGATATGGTATGGTTTCTCTTTTTCTTAATCTTTTGACTCACCTTCCCTTTAAGGTAGCATTTCTTCTTATGGTGGTTGTAGGCATTGCATTTTTGCATGTGAGTCCCTATGATGAGTCTCATTTGGAGGCACTACCTTTTTAGTCGAGGAAGTTGCGGGAAACGGTTGTCGGAAGGGAATCAACATTTCGTTTAATTTTATCTGCATGTTTACCTCCAAGCTCGCTCGTTGGACCTCCGTTTTAAAGCACTCTTGGCCCAAACCCACTCACCAAACCAACACAACACCTAGCTTACCAGACAAAGCCCACGCCCACACCCACCTAGGCCCACACGCCCATGGCCTCTAAAATACACCCAAATTAAATTAAATATTAACTAAATAAAATATTAATTAAGTCATTTACCAAATTAAATAAGACATAAAATATAATTATACCAAATTAAAATATTGTAACTTCCTAATCCAAAATATTATATACTAAATTAAAGAAAACATTAAATTAAATCATACCTAATTAAGATAAATCACAAATATTATATACCTTACTTAACCGATATCATGCCTAAACAAGATAAATCAAATATTCAACCTTCCTAATTCACAAAAATTTGTCCCCCCAATCAATCAAATCCTTTCCTTGTTTGACACCAAATTCAATCTATTCCTTATGAGACAAGGGGAAGCCCTAGCCCTTGTCTATATAAACAACCTGAAACCAAAGCCAACCCTCTCTCCAATCTCTCACAATTCATGCCCATACATGCCCAAGAAACCCTAACACTCTTACGCATACAGCAACAAGAAGCAACACAAATAATTATCTTCACCCTCGGCCACTGACCTTCACCATGCATACGTAGCAGTCACAAACTAGCCATGCCTCACACTATGATAACGCCATAAAGCTCACCAAATTCATTCACACACCCAAATGCCTTGACCGAAGCAGCTCTCCCTCTCCACACGTTGAAATCACAAACTCACGCCCACATCACTGACCTGACCTCAAACATGTCCTCACGCTAATCGACCACTTGCAACCAAACAAGGCACCACAACGGCCTCATCACTCAACGCCACACAACCTCACATGAAGCTCTCCACTCACGCATTGCCCATTAATGCATTAACACATCAGCCTAATTCAACGCATCAACATCTGCCCTTCACAGCCTGCCCATCACGTCCATAACACACCCAAAGCCAACACGCCCCACACGTCCTTGCCCCAAGCCACGTACCAGCCCTTTAACGCAAGCCACAAGTCCCAAAATCTGCCCTTAAACTACCGCCCAATAAGACTTAGACTGCTACAACTCACTGCCTGAAACCGCACCTCACCGCACTGGAAAATACAGTCCCTAACTACCAAAAATCTGTCCCTGAAACAGCCCCTGCATGCCGAGTAAACTGCCCTAAAATGCACCACCGTAGCCACTGAAAAATACCAAAAAACGGCCCCTAAAATACTCGCACCAGTGAACAAAAAACAGCACCTTAAACCCCTTAAACAACCGAAAAAAATAGTAGCCCAACACCCAAAACAGTAGCCTAAAACACCAAAAACAGTGACCAAAATATGGCAGCAAAACGACAGCAAAACAGTAGCAAAACGGAGTCAAAATAGTAGCTTGAGCAGCGAAACAGCGAGGTAAAATGCAAACCAGTGAACCAGAAAAGTCGAGGAGCTTTAACCCTTCCGATCTCCGTGAAACGCAAGTCCGAAAGTCGACAAAAAGGTTAGACCTGAGGGTATTTTTCACATCCGTTTTCAGTTGTATTTTTATTATTTATTGAGTTTTGTTTGCATGATTATTATGGAATGATGCATGTTGTGGCCTTTGAATAGATAAAAAATGCATGAATTGTAAAATGATGTATGTTGTGGCCTTTCAATAAAATGAAAAATGTGTCGCCTCTCGTGGTATATAGGATGGAAACCCGGACATAAATTTCATAGCCGATTCCGAATGGATGGTAGTATTATCTGTACTCGGGATACAACTTCACGTACCACTTGAGTAAACGGCGCATATTTCGTTTTATGTTGTTTTGATTGTTTCTTATTCGCTACTTGATTTCCGCATGTCATTTGTATATGTATGATGTGATCGAGCGCATGGGCTTAGTAAGTTGGATTAAAGGTCCCTTATTTTGAGGGGTTAAAATCCTTTACCACGATACTTTACCGCGCCGATTGATGTATATTCGGTTGAATGTAAGATGTGTTCAATCGGGTATACGAAGTCCGATATTATTGTCTTTGTTTTTTTATATGCATTATGTGATCGAGCGCATGGGCTTAGTAAGTTGGATAAAGGTCCCCTATTTTGAGGGGTTAAAATCCTTTACCACGATGCTTTGCCGCGCCGGTTGATGTATATTCGGTTGAATGTAAGATGTGTTCAATCGGGTATATGAAGTCTGATATTATTGTCTTTATTTTTATATGCATTATGTGATCGAGCGCATGGGCTTAGTAAGTTGGATTAAAGGTCTCCTATTCTGAGGGGTTAAAATCATTTACCATGATGCTTTGCCGCGCCGGTTGATGTATATTCGGTTGAATGTAAGATATGTTCAATCGGGTACACGAAGTCTGATATTGTTGTCTTCATATTTGTACGCATTGTAATGAAAAGCGCATGGGCTTATTGTGTTGGACTAAAAGGTTCTCCCTATTTGGGGGAAGAAAAGCCTAAAAAGGCTACCTTTACCACGATATTTGCCGCGTCTTTCATCTATTGATTGCATCTTCAATCCTAGTCTTGGCTTGATCTATTATCATTTGTACCCATGTCAAATGATAGCATTTGGGCATTATTTCTCGTGGTATATAGGATGGAAACCCGGACATAAATTTCATAGCCGATTCCGAATGGACGGTAGTATGATCTGTACTCGGGATACAATTCCACGTACCACTTGGAAAAAGGCCCACGCACGTGTGTGTCAATTCTAAATATCTTTTCTGCATCACATCACGACATGTCCATTTTAGCGTATAGTTGTCTCTTTTTACCTTATGCATTTGTATTACCTCTTTAGTTATCTATTTCCATTATGCGCTTAATTGTCTTTCCTTAATATGCATACTTGTAAGAATGTTATTTGTTTGCACTTCCGTGTCTACCAATGTGAAATGGTATGCTTTTCGTATGTCAATTTATCTTTATGCATGAATTCGAACATAGATTATATGCAAATAGGTTGTATGCAAATATGAAAATGTGTTATATGTAAACTTAGATATGAACTTTGTACCTATGCATGCAAACTTAAGAATAAATTATCCTTGGAAATATGTTGCTTAGGCTTGGTAAGATTATTGCACAAATTATTTTATTACAAGTGGCATAAGTAAGAGACCATTCCGAACCCAATGGTTTGAGGTCTTCCCTTGCGAGGGGTGAGTGCGGCCTTAAATCTTTGTCCCGGTTCACACCGGGTGGCGACTCCAATATCCTCCGGTTTAGTCCCCCGCGGGCTACTCCTACTCCCAACCGGGCCGAGAGCCCGGAACAGCATGCGTCGTCCAGTTTCTGTGTCCTACAGTGGTCCTAACACTCGCTCATGGGTAGCTTCACGCTTATCGATTATATGTGGTTTATCTTTTTTAAAAGTATTTTTTTTCTTTTTTTACTCTTTTCATTTATTTTTTTTCAAAAAAATCTCCTTCTTCTTTTTCTGCGCGAGCCATACCATATACATAAATAATTAAAAACAGAGACATATATCTAAGCAAACGGTCATTCATCTTCAAATAATTTCTTCAACTAGTCACTTTGTCAACTATCTAGGTTATTACTACTAGAACCTATTTTTAAGTGCTTACGAGTATAATCTAAATCACATACTCAAGGCATCAGATAAGATTCAATTGGGTACTTATGTTTTTAAGATTTCAATCTAGAGCAAACAAAACTCATCATTTGGACTTATGCTTCATTACGTATGACTTAAAAAAATATTATTTTTTAAAATAGTGAGAACTAACACTAACATGCACACAACCCCAAACTTAAAACTTGCATTGTCCTCAATGTAAGATAAACATAAATAAAAAAGAGTGAGGAACAACATTACCGTGCATGGAGTTTATTAGGCTCATGTTGGTTGGAATTTGGTTGTGCGGGCTGTGTGGGTTATGTTATAACCTGCATAAATACACATTCAAACTAATAAACACGCAAACATCACACTATAAAATTAAACTAAAGTAAAGAAAATAAAATATAAATGTGTGGGTTGCCTCTCCGCTAGCGTTAAGTTTAACGTGTTCTATCAGACTTGACCACCCAAGTGGTCATGGTGGCATCAATGTAGTGGACCGGGTAATCTCATGTGTTTTCTTCTTTGTTATCCATTAGTGATTATGACATGAAAAATACCATTTGGCTAGAGGATCTTGAATACATGGAGAAGCACCTAACTCATGGTTATTGTCCATTGCAACTCTCTTCTCTAATATGTCTATCCTGCGACATTCTTCATCACCTTGAGGGCTCGGCATGGTTTTGTAAAAAAAAAGGTGAATTCTTCGTTCTGCACTGGTATTTTCAATTCACCTTTCTGCACATCAATGATCGCTCTGCTTGTTGCCAAGAAAGGTTCACAATGATGATTGGGACGTCATAATCCTCCTCCATATCAAGGATAATGAAGTTAGTAGGGAAGTAGAACTTATCCACCTTAACCAATATGACATCTATTATCCCTCGCGGTTAGGTGAGAGATCTATTTGCTAGCTGCAATATGACGGTGGTCGGTTTCACCTTTCCTAGGCCCAATTATTTATAGATGGACAAGGGCATGATGTTGATACTTACACCCAAATCGCATAGCGCCTTAACAAAGTCTCAATTTCGAATAGTGCACGGTATGGTAAAGCTATCAGGATCCTTCAACTTTGGAGGGATCTTCTTTTGTATGATCGCACTACACACCTCTTTGAGTGCTACTGTTTCAAAATCAGCCAACTTCCTCTTCTTGGACATCACCTCCTTCATAAACTTCACATAGTTAGGCATTTGTTCTAATGTGTCTGCGAGGAGGATATTGATATGGATCTTTTTTAAAGATATTTAAGAATTTTTCAAACTGATCATCCAACTTCTTGCTTTGAAAGCATTGGAGATATGGAAAAGGTGGTTTCGAGGTGCTGCTAAACTGTTCTCTTCTTTTTTTATTGTTTCCTCCTGAAATTTCGCTTCTTTGTCTTGACTGTCTTGGTTCTTAGGGGTATCTATAATCTCATTCCCACTCTTGAGGGTAATGGTCTGACACTGCTCTTTAGAGTTGACCTCAGTATTGCTAGGAATCGCCTCTTTCTATTGATTAGCCATGGAAGAAACAAGTTAACCTATTTGCACTTCTAAGGACTTCATTGTTGCCCTCATATTGCCCATGTATGTTTCAATATTATTCAACCTCGACTCATTATTCTCAAAACTCTCTGAAGTTTTAGCAATAAATATACTAATAAGGTCTTCTAATGATGGAAACTGCTCAGCTTTTTTATTATTGAAGCCATGAGGAGGTTGCAAGGCATTCTCTGTTTTTACATATGACAAGTTCAGATGATAATAGTTATGCATGGTATTACCTCTATAGTTGTTGAAGTTTTGATTTTTCACATATTGAGCTTGCTCAAAACTTGCTCCTCCATCTGGTAAGATCATTCTATTAGTAGCAGCAGCTTCAATGGATGTTTGAGCTCTTTGATTGGTCAATGTTGCTATATGAGTCGTGAGGGATGAAACTTGAGCAGTAAGTGCAATAATAGGATCCATCTCGTGTATACCAGCCACCTTAGTCATTGTCGAGCGTTCACTTGGTCATTGGAAATTATTAACGGCCATCTCATCCAATAGAGCATAAGCATCTTCAGAAGTTTTCTTGAACAGGGATCCTCCAGCAGCTGCATCAACCATAGTCATGTTCGAACCATTCAACCCATTAGAAAATAGCTAAATCTGGACCTAGTCTTCATAATTGTGTTGTGGGCACCTCATACGTAGATTTTTAAAGCACTTTCATGCCTCATACAGGTTCTCGGTCTCCAACTGCTTAAGATGTTGATCTCTGTTCTCAGCCGCGCTGATTTAACGGATAGAAATAACTTCTCAAGAAATCGTGTGGCCATATCCTCATATGTCATTATGCTCCTTATCAGTATAGATTGTAGCTAACTTCTCATTTTGTCCCTTTAAGAGAATAGGAACAAGTGCAACATGATGGTCTCTTTAGTTACTCCATTCGTCTTAACTATATCTGCCATCTTCAGGATCATCCTTAAGTGAATGTTGGGGTCCTCTATAATTGAATCCCCAAACTAGTTCTACTGCACCATTTTGATGAGTATAGGTTTCAACTCAAAATTATTAGCATTGATCGGTTGGTGCGCAATCTCATAGTAATTATCATTATTGACCGGCTTAAATTGATCTCAGATTGCCACCTGGCGCGGGTTGTTCTCTCTGTTGTCAGCCGTCATTGTTTATTTTTCAATTCTTATTTCTTTCCTTAGTCACCTCGTTGTTCTTTCTATTTTAGGATCAAACAATAGCGATTCGAGACTTGTGGATCTTCATATTCACTGAAGCACATCAAGAAACAAAGACGTAATAAAAAAATATGAATTAAAGTTAAGGTTACTTAGTAATAGTATTAATGTGAATAAGATTAAACAGTCCCCGATAACGGTGCCAAAAACTCGTTGCGAAATTATCGTACCACAAGTATACGGTGTCAAGTTTTAGTAAATGATACATTAAGAGTGTCGAACCCATAAGGATTGAAATCAAATTCACACTAAATACTATAATTAATAAACTTAACTTTAATTAAAAGAAAATTTAAATTAAACAAAATTAGAACTAAAAATTAAATAAGCAAAAGTCAAAATGTTTTAATTGAGAAAGACCATGATGAGATGAATTTTAGAGTCTGATTTCATCTAACTATCCTCTATGTATTTGTTATGCCAATCAATTATTACTCAATTTCTTAGTTTAAAAGCCAAGAATCCTAAATTATTCTACTATATCTCTCGAGTGCCGAGTGAAAATATTATTAATTACTGATTTTGATATCCCTATAAAAATCTAGTAATTAATAATTCATTACGCTATGTGATTCTTTTTTAACGACTTCAAAGAAATTATAGGCCTTCTGAACTCTATAAAATTCATAGGTTATATTTTCTATATCTTATTCAAAATCCTCTCTCTCGAGTGATAGATTCTAAATATTGAATCATCTAATTTATGGCCAGCAAGCTAGAAGCATTAAACCTAAGAAAATATAAATAACCTGAATTAAAACTTCATAATTAGTAATTGGAAATCAAATACATAGGTCAAGCATATGCTACATCATCCTCTATAATAAGAAAATTAGTTCATGACAAAATAAAAGAACAATGAAAATGGATTCAAGAAAATGTTGAACATCATAAGAGTTTGAAAAAAAGAAACTAGAAGATAAAACCAGAATCGAATCCCTTTGTCTTCGGACGTCACCACATTCGTCTCCTCTTTTTGCTCTTTAATTCCTCATTGGATATCTCTAAATTATGTGTTTAGAGCTCTCTAATTATGTCATATTTTCTATTCCTTAGGGTTTTGGACGCACTTATGTATTTATATGGAAATCATGGAGTCATTCTGCTTGTAGAAAATGGATTTCTTATGGTGTTGAAATTCATTTTGGGCGTCGCGACGCTAGCTTCTCTAGACAAGCTTATATTTTCTTCATGACTGGTAGCGTCACAACGCCAGCTCCTCTGCTAGGATGAGTATTTCTGCATATTTAGCATTTCTTACATGCTTCTTTTGCATTTTAAGCTTCCAAAACACATCCATTTGCCCCAAGATCCATGATTTAATGCTTCCTATCAATAAAACATAAAACATAAAACAAAATACAAAATACGTAAAATGGCACGACACCTAACAAAATAATAAGTTAAGAATTTACGAATAAGTTGATATAAATCACACTTATCAAATATCATCACCATAAAGAATAGGAAAACCACTTTCTAATACATGATGCTTTAACATACACAAGACTCATTGACATTCTGATCAAAACCATCAGACTTGGTCTCATTATCAAATCTGTTATTCCAGATCAAGATGCTTGCTTGAGTTTATAAATGGACCTTTGCAACTTGCAAACTTTTTTCTAGTATCCTTGGGAAACGAATTCATCTTATTGCACCATATAGAAGATCTCATCAAGACAACCATTCAAGAATACAGTCTTGACGTCTACTTGCCATATCTCATATTCAAAATATACGATAATTGGGAGTAGAATTCGAATGGACTTAAATATAGCTACTAGTGAAAAGTTTCCTTATATGCTACTCTCTCTTTCTAGTATAAACCTTGGCCAATAGCCTAACTTTGAAGGTATAAACTTACCCATCCAATCCTCCTTTATATTTATAGATACATTTGCATCCTATGGGTTTGATCCCATTTGGAAGATCTATAAATTTATATACTGAGTTGTAGTAATGGACTCTATCTCTAAATCCATGGTTTTAAGCCATTTTTCATTATCTAAATCATCCATCACATGACAATATGTCAATTGATCTTCTACATTATCATCGGAGATGACAACTTGTGTCTCTTATGGACCCAAGTAGTTCTCGTACAACCCTCTCATTTCTTCTAGGTGATAAATCATTCGAATGAGGAACTACATGACTGTCATATGTGGTTAAAACTATGTTTTCGTCAGCAATTATTATTGAAGATGTGTTTGTTGAACTAGTAAGTAACACCTCGAGTGCTACTTTACTGTAAAGTTTGAATTCTTTTAGATACTTGTCCTCAAGAAATATAACATATGACAATACAAATACTTTGTTATCTTTTGGACTATAAAAGAATCAACCCCTAGTTTCTTTAAGATATCCTAAAAATAGACTACTTTTGAATGTGGTTCTAACTTCTTAGTCTTGCTTTTCAGCACATGTGCTGGACACCCCCAAATACAAAAATATTGTAAACTAGTTTTTTGACCATTTCATAACTCGAAAGGTATATTTATATAGAACTACATTCAAAATATACATTCTGGTTTGAAATGCATATTCCAAAAAAGAACTAGGCAATGATGAGATATTAAACATAGATTTCATCATGTCCAACATAGTTCGATTTCTTTTTTTTGAAACATCATTTTACTTTGGTGTTCCAAGGACAGTCAACTGGGATAGGATCCCATGCTCAAGCAAGTAATCCTCAAACTTAGTATCGAGATACTCGTCTGATCGATCAAATTGAAGAGTTTTAATTATTTTACCCAATTGATTTCAACTCGATCAAATTGAAGAGTTTTAACAGTTTTACCCAATTGATTTCAACTTCAGCTTAAAACTCTTTGAATCAAAAGTTTTTAGACTTCTATTGCAATTGATAAACATAATCATATCTTGAATAATCATCGATAAGTATGATACAATATTCATAACTAACATTTGATTTAACATTCATAGGACCGTAGACGTCAGAATGTATAAGCTCTATTGGTTAGCTTTAAACCCTTTTACCAGTAAAAATGTTTTTTTGGTCATTTTATCTTCTAGAAAAGAATCATAAATCGGTAAGATGTCTATCTTTAACTCAACTAAAGATCTGATTTTAACTATTATATATTATTCTGTCAAAGTTAATATGACCAATACTTAAATGTCGAAGATATGTGTCATCTGCATTTGAATAAATCTTTTTGTCATTTTATTATAATTTTTCAACCTTAAATATGTCATGTGTTAACACATACATAATATTTTTTGTAATTCTGAACATACACGGAATCCATAATAGAGACTCACGACCAATGAGGGAGCAAATTTTGATTTCCCAAAATTTTACAACTTTTTAATGTTTAGTTATAATTATTTTGAAACTCTTTCAAAATATCGATAATTTTAATTTAGTTTGTAACTCTTTTAAACTTAATTAATTAAAATAGGAAATTAGATTTTATAATTAAATAAATATTTTTGAAATGATTATAATAATTAATTTATTTCTAAAATTAATTGTTTTAATTTTAAATAAATTATTATCATATAAACATTGGCGGGAAACTATATATAATTAAATTATTATATAATTTTTAACTTAGAGCAACGTAAATATTAATTTGAAATCATTATTTACTTAGTTTGAATAATCGTAATTATTCAATTTATTCCTTTAGCATTTAATTGGATTATTTAATTATTTCTTATAGCGATTATGAGCTAATCTAGGGATCAAATTGACTTATAGGTTTGAGCTCCAATAACATTGAAATTAATGATTAAATTATTTAATTAATAATCTCGTATTATTAACCTTAAGGTTATTTCATTAAAAACTTAAAGTTGAACTTTTATCACTGCAGATGAATTATGTCTACTGATTTAATCATTACATATGATTTAATCCATCATAAGTATTTCATAATTAGCGATGTGTCATAAAATTTATTATATGTCACATCCCAGTTTTCGAGGAATGGATATGATTTATATAATTGTGATTATACATGATTGGACCATAATAAATATAAATCTCAATTAAGTTCGTTCGATAAATTTAATTTATTAGAGCTAATTGTTATAAGGTTCATTAGGTTTGGGGGTTAACTCCATAACATTGAATAAACATAAAAAGCATTTAAGTAATTTTACTTGTTCGGTTTTGGTGGAAAAATTGATTGTCAATATTATTAACATTTAATCATGTTTAGATATGTACATAAGAAGTTATTATATTAATCTATTAAGATATTAATTAATTAATTGTATAAGATTTAATTAATTCATTATTAAAAAAATATTTAAAAATAAGTGATTTTCAAGTTTTTATTATTCATTTATTTAATAAATATTAAATTTAAATAATGAGATTATCTCAATTTAAAATTAAATAAATGTTAATATTTCTGTTAAAGTTATAATTAATTTAAATCAGGTTTTTTTATTTATTTATTAAAAGTCAAATAAAATTTGATAACATTATCACTTTAATTAAATAATTTTAAAAAATGTGACTTTTTTTAAAAAGAAAACCTAGAAACTGGGGAAAAAAAATTATAGAAAGAAAAAGAAAAAGAAAACAAAAGTTTGGTTAACCTCTCACATGTTGATAATACAAGAAGATCAAAATGAGATCATACTAAAACCTTAAAAGTGTTTTCCAGTGACGTCCTCCCGTCTAAAGTCATATCCCAAAAGATCTAAAGGTGTTTCAAAAAAAAAAAAAAAAAAACATTAAGGTTGTCTATGACACTAATGTAAGAATGGTCCTATATCCATATTCGGACCGTAAAAGATTCTTGAATTTTAATTTTTTGATTTCGGCTGCGCCACCCTCCTAGTAAGAATATGAACATCCTTCAGTACCCACTAATACTATTCATAAATTAGAGAGAGTTCATTGGTAAATAATAAAAAAAAAAAAAAAAAAACCTCCCAAGTAATCACATAATTAATCACTAATTAAACATTAATCTGAAAGAAAAAAAATCGAAAAAATTTAATACAGATGGCAATCCACCACTTTCATGCAAACTACGATCATGCCTGTAATTAAATAAAAGAATCGGTGAGGAAATTTACGCTTTCATTGACAAGTCCCTCTGGAATTATAAATCCAATCGAGAAACGTAACGCCTATCAAAAGCGACTTATACTCAAAAATAAAAGTTGTTTAGTTTGAGCTTCAAAATGAAGAGCAGATTATAAATTAATTTATAAATTGTATAACAAAAATTATAGTTTAAGCTAGAGTTGAAAAAGAATGAATTGAGGGAAGAGCTGCATCATGCGAGATTTTCTACAAACAGATATTACCTTTTGCCCTTGTTGACATGACTCCTATTTGGTGTTATGACTAAATAAAAATAAAAAAAAAAAAAAAAAAAAATTCAAGAAATTAAAAACCCACAAACCTTCAGCAAGATAAAATCAAATCTACAGAATAAACAAAATGCATCGAGTACCAATCAAAATCATATTGGTAGCTAGTCTCTTTCTCATGCTTGAAAGATTGGAAAATTCGCATGCTTCTGAGATCTAAAATGTCTGCTAGCACACAGGAAAAACATCCAAATTGCTGTGCAGCAAAAGATAAAATAAAATAAAAATCAGCACTGCTCCTCATCAGTGCACAAATCCAACCCTATTGTTTCATCTCATTTCAATGCTACCACATAATGTAAGCAGGGCAGGAGATAAACGGTTACTGAAGAACTTGCATCGAGATTTGATTATTGAGACAGAAGCCTCTATTCTTTGTAATGAATGCATTCATTGCCAGGGTCTGTGATGGGAAGCGAACTGTTGCCCATCTAATGGAATCTGGGAGTCTCGCCCTGCAATGATGTTATAAAGAAACATATGAACATAATAACAACATGACAATATTGTCCAACTGTAATGCAAATTACTAGGCATTGACCTCCCAAAAAGAGTGACAGAGGATGCTTCATATCCAGAGCCTGAGAGAAAGCGGTCTATGTCTTCTGTAAGAGCATTTCTAGGAATATTTTGCAGTAAAATCTGAAAAGAAGCAGACAAGATACAATTGACATCAGCTTAGATGTGTCAGGGAAAATGTCTACATTGTAAGTAATTGGAAGTCACAATGGACTAGGTATCAGTTTTCATATTTTATGAATATAGCAGAGAGCATTTCAATTACCAAATCTAAGTTATACATATTAGTAGAGGACTGAGGAAGGTACAGTAACACAAACACAGCAAATCGGTCAGTGGGCATCAAAAGCCAAGATACTAAAAAACCCAACAGAAACACTTCAAACTACAGATTTACATCTGAATGAGAGAATCATCACCTTATGACATGAGACCACCGATACCTACAAAATACTATTCTAAA
Source organism: Zanthoxylum bungeanum (assembly GCA_019454045.1). Classification (NCBI taxonomy): domain Eukaryota; kingdom Viridiplantae; phylum Streptophyta; class Magnoliopsida; order Sapindales; family Rutaceae; genus Zanthoxylum; species Zanthoxylum bungeanum. Next base: position 278,100 of record SKCR01026442.1, on the reverse strand, counting down.
CACTCCAGAGATATTTCTGCAAGCAAGAAAACTGGTGGAGTCTGCAAAACTGAGTTGTATTAAAAAGGCTCGTCACACAGCCACCATATGAACAGAGTACACTATCCTACCACGTAGTGCACAGCTTCCCTCTCTTACCATATGTATAGATAGCCACATAAACAATTATGCATGTGAGTAGTTACATATGACATTTTCATGACCAAAAAAAAAAAAACAATTCATGACTTGCTCTAAATTTTATGTCAAAATAATCTCATATGGTCAGACACAGATGCTATTCTATTTCCAGTGATAAATGGCCCAATCTCCTTCGGACAGTTGATTCCATTACATATGGTTTGCTCAATGTTCCATTTACTGACTTTGCACAATACATCAAACAGCTTGCCCCACGTATTAGCCTCAACAGCTAACAACTTCTTCTTATTTTTGCAGACCAGTAGAGGAAAATTATTCTAAGTATCAGATGATCAGAACAGTTAATAAGCAAAATAACATAACTCTTAATTACATTCACATATAACAGGCCCTTTTTCCTTTTTCTTCAGATAAGAAAATATATAAAAAAAAAAAAAAGAAAAAAAAGAAAAGAACATTTGACTTACAGTTGTTCCATTATAGGGCATGACAATATCCCAGTCAATATACTGAACCTGATATTTCAAGCACAAAAGTTTAAGTCCTAGCAAAAAATTATACTCAGAGAACATGATCAGTAAAATCTTGGCATGTGTGTCAGTAACAGCATTACCCTCTCCAATTTGTACAAGCGACCCTTCTTCCCAATTAGCACATGTGCATTATCATAGTCTTTAAAAGAAGGGAATTGCACCGTCCTGATTACCAAAAGAACATTAAAAAAAACCCAGTATCGAAACTTCTAAATATATTTCTGCTAAGTAAAAAATTTTAAAAAATAAGGAGAGAAAATACATAGCGAAGGGTATATAGTCGCGGTTGTAGTTGACTTTGACATCATCCGGAGTCAAATTACAGCCCTCAAGCAAGTTGATTATATCACTCTTCAGTGTGTGCTTTGCAACGCCACTCAACCTCCCATAGACCATACCTAATGTAGTAAAGAAAATGTTGAAAAATATTACAAATTTAGCATGCTTTTTTTGGCAGCTGAAAAATTATGAGCAAAATCCAACAAATAAATAACTATACAAATACAATTTTAGCTTTAGTTAAGCAAATAAAATTTCATACAAATTTAGAAGCTTACACGTGATAAAATTCCAAGTGCAGTGTTTCTCCCAAAACCCTAAACCCTAATTTTGAAACAAAATAACGAAAATGCTATAAAGTCAAATTCCAAATATGCGCAAACAAAACAGTACCGTTTCGAACAAATGGATCAAATGATGCATCATTTGCAGATGGTGGCTGCGGTGGCGGTGGTGCCTCTGTTTCGGTCGAGAAGTGTTTCGGCGATTCACGAAGAAGAGACGAGAAGCCTTGACTCGGCTTAATTCCTCGAAGCGAAACGCTCGATTTGATTAAGTTTTGAAAAAGGCTCATGGTTTTGGAAAAAAAAAAAAAAAAAAAAAACAGGATTCAGGGCTTTTTGTTGAGAATGTTATAGCAAGTGGGAGGAGGAGAGTTGAATTGAGGATAATGGCGGTGCTCAAGGTGCTGCGATTTGGGCTCGGGCTGATATCAGGTCGGCCCAATTTAATTTAAACCCACGAAAACAGGTTGGTAATTAGGTCCGGCGGCCCGCCCATCCGCAAGGCTTAAATAATAAGGCTCTTAAGTTAAAATGGTCTGATAAGAGCTTTTAAAATAAAAACTCATGTCTGATCTTTTATTATATATAATTTAATATATATATATATATATATATATATATATATAATATATATATATATATATATATATATATATATATATATATATATATATATTTATGTTTGTATAATTACATGTTTGCAGTTTAAAATTATTTATTATTAGTATTGTTTAATGTACTAATGCAGTGTTTTATGGTTTATTATTATTTTTTAAGCTTTTTTAAGTTGTATTAATATTATTTGTTACTTTCTTAGTATTTTTTTTTTAAATAAATAGAATTTATAATGTATTTTATATGGTATAAACTTTTGAAAAATTCATTTTATAGTGAGGTTATGTCAATTTTTTTTTTAAATACAACTATTTAATCAATATTTAAAAAAAAAAAATTAGGGTTAGGTTATGCCCGACCATAGTCTCATATCAAGTAGGCTAGGGCCCGACTCGGCCCTCTCATAAACGGAAAAAACTTTTGAGGACTTTAGTTTTTAATGTCGCATATCACGTGGTTTTTGTCTATAATAATACTTATATATATATATATATATATATATATATATATATATATATATGTGTGTATGTATGTATATAGTAAACATTTTTAATTTCCCTCATTGCGTCACATGACGGTTTCATATTAAAGTTATAAAATTAAATTAATAAATATATTAAATAAAATATTTATTTTTGATGTTAAAATTGGACTTTTAGGTGTATTGGACTGTTTGGAGAAAATTGGAAGTGTTTAAAATTAGATTAAAGGTAAAAATTCTATCTGCAAATATTTTACATAGGGCAGCATCGCGACACTGATCTCCAGCATCACGACACTGACCTCTCAAAGCTATGGGAGTCGCGACGCTAACCCTTGTACGTTGCGACGTCAAGCTCTCACAAATTGGGCGTTGCGACTCCCAAATCTGCTCGTCGCGAAGCGCCGAGAGTTGTTGTACATGAATGCTGAAACTTCATTTTCTACGTTCCAGAGTTTTCGGACTCTGTTTTGGTCCCCGTTTTTTCCTATGGACTCGTAACAAAATATAGTATTCTATAAAATAATTTTAAAATATATCTATTATTGATTTCCATGGGTTATACCTATTTACGCTGCACGAGACACAGATCTGATCATAGGGGTCCCACAACCGCCTCAACAATAATATCACAAACGATATCGAAATATATCTTAATCGAGAAGTGTTTTTTTTTTAAATCATTCTTTTCCCAAAACAAAAACATGTTTAAATGGGAATAAATCTTTGAAAACGTGATCAAATATCAAATGTATATCATTCAAAATCATTCTCTCATAAACAAACTTTTCAAAATACTTATCAAGCGTCCACTATCTGAGTCACACACACAGACCGGACAATGTATGAACAATACCAATTCGACAGAGTAGTGGGCCGGTCATTTTCCAATGATCAGGACCCCATAAAAAGCTTCCCGATGGAATCAGAACAAAATATTTACAAGCGTCATGGAGGGTCAAAAACATAAAACTATCAAGTACCGTGGCAAAATGGGTTTTCAAGCGTCTCAATGGAAACAAATTTTTACGGTTTAAGAACATCAAAAATATTTTCATAAACATATTAAAAAACATGTATTTGAAATCTTTCTTTTTTACATACTTATAAATATAAATTCAAATATCACATTATCAAATCATAAATCAAAATATAATGGAAATATAGATATCCACTCACATTTCAGATCCATCGCAAAACATACCTTTGACCATCATCATTCAACAAGATGCCTACAAGTCGGGCACATCACTCAATATAGTTCAAAACTATCAACATCATAGAATAACTCGTACCTCGAAATACATTGAATTCACATAACAAAAACACATACACACACACACACATATCTATATAAACGACATACTTTTAGCTTGGTATACGTATATACATATATATATATATATAGAGATTTCTGAAATTGCCCATGGAGAGAGGACTAAAGTATAAATTCAGAGGGCCAAAGTGTAATTTCCTAAAAAAAATCTATAAATTCATAGCAGTTTATGTTAATTACAAAAGGACCCAAAACTTCACCCATTGCTACTGTACCCCCGAGAGAGAAAATGAAAGAATGAGAGTGATGGCGTCTGCGGACGGCCCTTCGACCGTCACCGGTGGCGCGTGCTAGGGCTAGATAGAAATGAATTTCTTATAAGATTCGTTAAATAAAAAAAATCATTTTAATCTACTATATGGTCATATATGGATTGATCTGAATCCTGAATGTGCTACGAACTGAGAAGGTACTTCCAGTAACCTTTTTTTTTCTTTTAACTACAAATAGATAAGCTGGTCAGAACCAGAGAACCTTTGTAAAGTCTCTCTTGAAATGACCCACCAAGAGTTGTAAGAAGGGCAGTAGGTCCCACGAATATGAACATTAGGGGTGGCAATTTGGGTCAGGATTCGTTTATTCGTTCGATTTGATTCGCTTTAAAGCGAATACGGGTTTGAAAAAAATGAATTCGTTTAATAAATGGGTCAATTCGATTCGATTCGTTTATTAAACGAATCGAATACGAATTTAAGCTCATTGATTCGTTTATTCATTTATGATTCATTTTATTATTTTTATTTACTAGTTCTTGTTAATTTTCAATTAAAATTCGAGAAATTATAGCTAATTATCATAGAATAAATAATATTTTTGATATTTGGTGAGATATTTTTAGTAAATATATTAAATACATATTTCATATGTATATATTTATGAAGAATTAATATAAATCAAGTGTGGTAAATTATTTTATTAAATAATATCATTGACTAAACGAATAAACGAATATTCGTATTCGATTCGTTTAATAAACGAATCGAATACGAATCCTGATATTAGGATTCGTTTAATAAACGAATCGAATACGAATCCATCACATTTTGATTCGATTCGTTTTGGATTCGATACAAATTCGATTCGTTGATTCGTTTTGCCACCCCTAATGAACATATTTTTTTCTTTCTAAATTAAAAAGCTCGTCCACTTTACTTGTTGTTTAATTAAATGGAAAAATCATGTTCAATATTCTTGGGACATGCTCGATGCGAAGGGGTGATCGGTAATGAGGAAGGGCACCAAGCCCGTGGCACGCCACTCCCGAGTGTCATTATCAAACCACCGATTGGAAGTGTTCCGACCTGGTTCCTTTCACTTTTGAGGATCCAGAACGCATCAAGGGATGGAGCACATGCGGGGAACGCGTGAATCCTTCGTGGCACGCCACTCTCGGGTGTCATTATCAAACCCCCGAGGCCGGAGCGTTACTACCACATGGCTCGCATTTTTGAGGAATAACTCGGGTAAACCGGACCCATGGACGTTTCTCCCCTTGCAGGTCGGCTGGTGAATCTCGCTGAAGACTATCGGAGAGTATGGCATGAAGATGGCTTAATTGCCTCCATGACCATCATGCTCCCAGGTAAACCGGACCCATGGAGGTTTCTTCCCCTGCGAGTCGGCTGGTGAGTCCCGTTGTGAACCATCAGACCACCTAGCTTGGGCTTGGTCGAATGGTCACCTTGATTACAGGAGTCTCGGGTAAACCGGACCCATGGAGGTTTCTTCCCCTGCGAGTCGGCTGGTGAGTCCCATTGAGAACCACCCAGGGAGGGCACACACGGGGTGTCTTCTTCCCCCGTGGGGATTTTCCTGACTGCCCCGGATCGACGTATCTCTAGCCTGGTTAGCCGGGACAGTGAACTGTAAGGTTTATAATTATGTTTTGGAGGCCTCGGGCAGGACGCTGTTTCGGAGCACCCGAGTTGTTGTTTTTACTTCTTGGATTTTTGCATGGGGTATGTGCTAAGTCACCTCCGCTTTTTGTTAACTTGACTTTGTTCTAATTTTTGATTTTCGCTGGTCTGGCGAGAGGACGCCCACGCCACGATCCGCAGAGCCTCAGAGGTTGAAAATCTTCCATTGTGTAAGTCTCAAGTGTTCCACCAGCTCGGGACTGGATTCGTTCCGCCGAGTCTGTATTGTTCCACCAGCTCGGGGCTGGATTCGTTCCGCCGAGTCTGTATTGTTCCACCAGTTCGGGACTGGATTCGTTTCGCCGAGTCTGTATTATTCCACCAGCTCGGGGCTGGATTCGTTCCGCCGAGTCTGTATTATTCCACCAGTTCGGGACTGGATTCGTTCCGCCGAGTCTTTATTGTTCCACCAGTTCGGGACTGGATTCGTTTCGCCGAGTCTCTATTGTTCCACCAGCTCGGGGCTGGATTCGTTCCGCCGAGTCTGTATTATTCCACCAGTTCGAGGCTGGATTCGTTCCGCCAAGTCTGCCAGCTCGTTGCTGGATTCGTTCCGCCGAGTCTGTATTGTTCCACCAGCTCGGGGCTGGATTTGTTCCGCCGAGTCTGTTATATTATCTCCAACCTCGAGGTCGGGTTACGTCCCACCGAGTGCCTGACACTGGCTTAAGGACAGACCATACGAAGGCATTGAGGATGACCGAAGTTGACACCAGGGCAGTTCTTTATACAATTCCGAGGATCAGCCACCTAGCAGTCGATCAACACACTTCTAATTTATGTAGTTCCCGGCACCAACTCGTACGCTCGTTGGAACCAAGAACTAAGGGACGGATGTTGATGGGGATTTCTGCGGCTAAGGTTTCCGAACAGTTCGGTAATGGCAAAGAAGGAAGTTCCATTCGTCCGGAGGACCAGTGGTTATAAGATAGGCATCGATTCTTCAAAACCGACGTGGAGTCCGGACACAGTCTCCTAAATTTGATCGACCAGAGAACACAACATGATTCAGTTCACAGAGGCCGACAACATTAGAGCCTAAACCGATCTCAACAGCCAGGTAGCTCGGTTCATTCATACCTTCTCCCCAGGATCGGGGTAGTGAGCTCGGATATTTTGGGTCAGGCCGGGAGTGGCGGGGGCAGTTCAGCTCGTTGTCTGACCGACCTCTTAAAGACCGGCGTGGAATTAGAGCAGTCAGATTTTCCCGCCAAAAATTTTCACGTTCGAAATTTGGCAGGCTGTCATCATTAAATAAAAGGTCTGGCAATGTACTTTTACTGTGTGATGCGACAAGAATTCAGAGGGCATGTCTCACTTTCGGCGATGGCAGTTTGGGGAAGGGAACCTGTCAAATCGTCGGAAATCCGCAGACCTGCAGGACTGACGTCACATAGATATGGGAACAGTGCCGTATATTGAGTAGTATATAAGGGAATGATGATCACATTTGTAAGGGTTACTAAATTTTCCATTAGAGAACTACTTGTAAGAAATAACACAACCTGCTCAGTCTCATTAGACCTTCTCTAACACAGGTCGGCCGAGCTCGGTTTAGTAATAAAAGAACCCCCCACCCGCTTTTTGATCGTGAACGTAGGCTGGACAAGCTCCGACGAACCACGTTAAACCTTTTCTTTTCGATTTCTTGTGCGTTTCTTGTTTTTCGCCAAATTTGCTTTTGGTCGTCCCATAACCAAACAAATTCAATGTTAAGGGAAGGTTGTCTCGGATGAGTTATCTCGAAACTACCACTGGGACAAAAATCATCCGTCAACAAGACTCAAACACGAAAACCAAGAATCCACAGAATTTTTCAAGGGCTGTGAGTTTCCTCATTCTCCTTTTAATTGGAAGATTTGCTCTGCGAATGAATCACATGTAATCCTTGATAGTCCCTCTTGCCTGACGCCTTGCAAAATACAGGAGATGTCTTTTTCTCCATTTTTGGCTTTGCAAGATTTTGGTCATTCACTGATCATGATAATGATGAGAATGGCACCAGTGGCCTATCAACACCATGAACAGCACAATAGCCATCAATGTAAAGATAGGGCGTAACAACTAGAACATCATTGAAAGAAACCGTTTCACCATCATTGCCAACAATGAGGTTGGTGTTGTGAAGAGTATTGAGGGTGGTATTGGGAGGGATGATGAGCAAAGACTGATAAGGGAAGGCACCTTCCTTTAGCCTTTAGGACATGGCTGGCCGCGGACAGTGGTGTCATCAAGTGGGTGGTTAACGAGAGTGTTCTCCAGTGGAGCAAGGGGGTCAGTGGTGTAAATTCTCCATTGAAGAGACACAAGAGAGCGAGGGAGAAAAAGTTTCAAAGAGAGAGAGAACATGATCCAAGAATGAAGTGCAAAAGAATGAATCTTGTATTATGTGCAAGCAAGGCAAATACTTTCTTCTTTGATCTTGAATAACGGTTTTAACAGAATTTGAAGTAAAAGTAATATGTTACACATACTTCTCACCCAAGCCACAATCACTCTCTGAAGGCTTTGACCAGATAACTCATCACATGGGCAAAGATTTACAAGTTGATATTGAGTTAGAATTGGCGTTCAAAAAAAAAAAAAAAAACAGACAATTAAGATGATTAGGTAAGGCAACAGAACTACATCAAATAGATCTCATTTGATACGAAGTCATCATCTAAGCAAGAATAATCAGATTTCACTTCCATTCTTTCACGACGCTTTCCTGTTAATTAATACAAAATCATCAGAGCAGCAGGCAAAGATTCATGACTGGAAAATGACAATGTAGCATTTCATTAAATCTGGATTTCTTTGATGCATCACAAAGCCTGATTTTGGATGAGCCTGTTACATGTCAACATGTTGAGCTGACCTGCACTATACTACTTGTGAAGCAAGCATCAATAACATTGAAGCCGGACTATAATCAGAATGTTGCTTATTTTCACTGCACAAAACCTTTTTCGAGTAAATCTCCTATTCACCATAAAAATCCCCAAACAGCTTTGAGCACTCAAAATAGACAAAATTCAGCAAGAAGCAGAACTACATATTGTGCAATTGAAATTATCTAATTCCTTTGACTGTGAACCGTATATTGCCTTAATGGTGTCCCTGCAGCACCTGCAAGAAAAACAAGTCTAAGCCAGACTAGAACATAAAGAAAAGTGTTCAAAACTTAAAAGTCCATTTGGATTGCTATTGGAGAGCTGCGGTTTTTAAGCCGAGGTGAGATATAATTGTTAGATAATGAAAGAAACTTTTGAATTCACTCTATTGCTTTACAATGATAGGGGCCTTTATATAACATATAAACTAGAATAGGTAGAAATTAATACAGTAATGTAAAATAATATTGTAACAATTAGAATCGTAATCTTGGAGAGCGTTTTCATAATAAGGAGATATTAGATCCGAAAGAGAGCCAAAGCCCAGAAAGAGAAGTGTTAAAAACATAAATTCATGAAGTGTTTAGAAACAACAAAATGATTTATTGGTTGAAAGATCTAAGAGAGCACACAAAAAATATGCGATCCCATTAAGTGGTCAGAAATCTAAGGGACCACTAAAATGAGAGAAAAAATAACCACAAAATTCTGTAAACTTATAATAAAAATAAAACCAAATTATAGAAACCCAAAAATAGAAGTCCAAAAAAAATTAATGAACCCAACAATGTGACATAAACCAATGGAAACCCTTCATATTTGCTCACAAAACCAGTTGCAATCTCCAACGCACATATTGATATAAGCATCACCACTGTCACCATGTTAAGAAAAAATAATAAAAAAATATATCCTGAGGGATGCTGGATGGCTAATGACACAAACAAAAATCAGACAAGTGAGCATATAGACAAATCTTATCTTGTCAAGGTAGCCCTTGGTGACACCGATAAAAGCCAATAATATTCAAATGAAAGCCAAAAAGTCTTCAACTTAAGAAGTACATAAGAGATAGAATGGTGATTAGAAGTTTCAACCGCACATTCATAATACTTTTGTGTAGAGTATGAAAAGGTATGGGCAAGGGTTTTATTTAGGGTTTTGGGAATCGCAATCCTAAATGATGATTAAGATCATTAGGATGATCTGATCGGTCAAGAATGGACGATTGCGGAGATTAACAATGGCGATGAAGATGACAGTGGAATGGAGGGATTTAAGAGTCCGTAACAACTGAGGATTTTAAACTGTGATGTGAGATAATACTAATGAAAGAAACTCTTGAATTCACTCTATTGTATTTACAATGATAGGGGTCTTTATATAAACAACAAATCAAATTAAAATAAAAGGAAATACTACTACTAATGTAAAATGATATTACAACAACTAGAATCGAATCTTGAAGATTGTTTCCAGAATAATGAGATATTACATCCTAAACAATTATTTAAAAGTCATATGTACCAACCACAATCAACTCTTATTTAACATGAGAGCTTTCATATTAAGCAATGTTGGCTTGCTTAAAAGCCCCAATACCAAAAGGGCACATTAAGTTCGACACAGTAGTTAAATCACACAGGAAAATATACCTGCATGCCTCTTTGTTAAACTTTTTCTTGTTAATTCCATATAGTGACTGGAACACAGCTGGTTCAACTCGACAAAAATATGGACGCTCTGAAATGAAATAAAGTCTATAAGTTATCAAAATTAAAAGATAGAAACTCAAAATATCAAAATTATAACAAAATGAAACAGCTAACCAGAGTAAATGGAGCACTTGCGTGTGTTTTTCTCATAGTTTATGCACCACCCATCTGGGCCTATTAAGCTTCTGTAAAGCTGAAATATCATAAAATTGAAATGAAAAGGCAATAAAGGTTCTACAAAATGTAATAATTAGTAATTACAGATAAGGGTCTAAAACAGAAAAGCAACCTCAATATCAGAAGGGTTATCGAAAATTTCTTCAGGAGTGACAAAGTCGGGACCTTTGTCAAGCTTGCAGCAAGCACCGCAACCTTCTACGCACCGCCACAAGGGCTCCTTTTTCTCGATGCCAAACCCGACGCTGCTGCTGCTGCTCTTGTTGTTTTGTTTTGTCTCAGGTTTCATCACCTTCTTATCTCTACGGTGTCGCCGTTGAGCGGCTAAGATAACGGTGTTGCAAGAAAACAGACCTATGGCGTTGGCCATTATAACGGGGGATTTAATTAAATTCAATAGATTCTTGGTTGGCTTTGCCTGGCAGTGGCTCTTCTTGTTTTGTTTTGTCTCGGGCTTCATCCCTTCATTATTATTAAATCATAAACTAAATAATTTAAAAAATATTCTTCCAATAAATAATAAATTAGTTAATCTAAACTTTATGTTAAAATAATTAGAAATTTACTATACCTCTTATTTTATTTCCTCTTTAATCCTAAAATTTTAAGTTTTATTTTTTAGTCATTTTTTATCTTTATCATTATTAGGGAATTTAGCAAAACTAGCCACCAAAAAAAAAAAAAAAAAAAAAAAAAAAAATTTGACGTTTGCCAAAAGTTGCAATTTTTGGATTTTACCAAAATGACCATTTTCTCCGAAGTTTACACTGAATTTTTTTTTTTTTAATTTAAAACTTCAAATCTAGCTATCTTCTGATCCGAAGTTATTTATTTTTTTGGTATTTTTTTATAATATTTCCTTATATATATATATATAATATATATATATATATATATATATATATATATATATATATATGTACATATTAATAAAATAAATTTTATTTATTTATGGACTAATTTTTTTCAAATTTCAATTTTTTTTTCTTTTGGGACTTATACGCAACAAAATAATATATATATACACACACACATAATAGTTAATTATACAGCAAAACAATTAACTATACATCAAAATGAAAAAACTACTTATCAAAATCAATGTCAGACAATACATCATCAGACTTAATATCTCTCTCAGCTGACATTCTTCTTAGAAACTCTAACGCCTTATGTAATAACAACTATATTCATTTCTGCCGATCATCCATTTCTTTCTGCCGATCCTCCATGCTCTTCTGCCGATCCTCCTCTTCTGCTGATTCTTCATCCTCATACGTCCCTCATCTATCTCAAATACCGGTCACATAACAAGTGACTAATGGATCACATGGAGGATGACTAGCGCGAGATAGGTCGGCACAAGATGGGCTATCGCCATCGGATCCTTTTGGTGGATCATCAGCAACATTTTTTTTTTTTTTTTTTTTTTTTTGAAATCGTTGGAAACCCCGCCACCAAACCACCCATGATCAACCTATGATGGCTGGTTTTGCGTAACATGACGGCCTAACAAAGAAACAAATAAAAAAAATTAAATACTCAAATTACTATCAATTTTTATCATAAATTATATATATCATTTTTCGATATCTGACATAAAAATATCGTATGCTTCTGTACAATGAAGGCTCATTCATCGCGGGAATCCCTGGTTAATTACAACCGAATGCTCAAATGAGACCAGTTCGTCATCTAAATTCAGTTGAAAATATTGCATGACCCAGTTGATGACCATGCCATGAGGAATGCATGTCCTACTATGGGCATGAACATGAACCTAAAACCCTATAATTAGAGCTCCTATATCCACTCTGCGGCCCTGCAAGGAAAAATATATTTTTAAGATTTGTCTATAATACAAAATATAAAATAAATTAATATGTATAATATAAAATGTAATCTGTAGTATGCAGTCTAGTAAAATGATGTCTAAAATATGGACCTCATTTTGGTGACCGATACGCCGCACGATAATTAATTGAATGATATCATCTATCGGTGAATGTCTGATTTGATGTTCCCCCGCCTCAAAGCTTGCAATCGGCCATCATAAAATGAGGCACGCTCATTATCCGTAAGCATCGATCATAGTACCCTACTCATGACAGCTCTCTAATCAAGTCATGTTTTGTACCGCCAGCCATCATGGGGCCCAAACTGCATACCTTCCACAATTGAACACCCAAATACTTCACATATCAAGTCAGAGGTAATATCCAACCTCCTCACGAACAACCAAGTAGAAAACTAAAAATGTGATTCTGAATCGTTTCTGGATCGATGTTACTGATGAACATCCTACATAATCGAGCATACACTGAGGCTTCTAAAGTATACAAGTTGTCGCATCCCATCTCGTGTAGTAGATCGATCTGTCCATATCATGTAATATCTTATATATCTATTGTATATGCCTCGACAATAGACCGTGCAATCCAGAAATTCTGGTATCGATTGAAATACTCATTGTCTGGTAAGTAATAAGGAACAACACTAGCCATAACTTCCGAGACAAATTCGGATTTCGGTGAAAGTTCGGAGAAAAATTCAAATTCTTAAGTAACTTCGAATAAAAGTTCGGATTTCCTAAGTCTTGATTGATAATTCGAATATTTTTATCGTATTATGTGAACACTTCGGAGACCTCAGTCTTTATAGTTTTAAAACTTCGGAGATCTCAAATTATTATTTCGGATATCCGAATTACTTCGGATATCTGAAGTTTTAAATAAAAAAAAGAAATTTGGTGTAGACTTCGAAGAATTTGGATTCTCCGAAGTCTACTTTTGAGAAAATGATCATTTTGGAAAAAACCTAAAAGTTGTGGCTCATTTTGGCAAATGAAAATTTTTTTTGGCTAATTTTACTGATTTTTTTTTAAAATAAGAGATTTGACCTAATTTTTGTCTCTTTTATCCATATAAAGAAAAAATAAAAAATAAACTAACGCTCGTATGAACATTTAAAAAAATTAATAGTGGGCAACTATAAATATATTTTTAACTCATGATCTCCCTATTAGATACTGCGATTTGAAAACACTTATTTTTATTTTAAATACAAACTAAATATCAATTTATCTTTGGTTTATTGATGTGTGGTTGAAACAACTTATAGTGACATTGTGATTGAGGTCAAAAAAACGACTATGCTCAATGTGACTAATGGTTAATAATACGATAGATGGTCGATAATGTGAATGAGATAACCAATGTGATTGAGATCACAAGTGTGTCTGGTGGCCGGTAATGTAACTGAGGTCATAATTATGACTATGCTCAATTTGATTGAAGGTCAGCAACGTGACTGAGGTAACTAATGTGACTGAGGTTCAGTAATGTGATTAAGATAACTAATGTGACTGAGGGTCGGTAATGCGACTAAAGTCATAATTTTGAGTGTGCTCAATATGAATGAGGGTTCACAATGTGATTGAGGTCACAATTATGACTGTGCTCAATTTGACTGAAGGTCTACAATGTGACTGATGTGACTAATGTGATTGAGGTCACAAATATGATTGAGAGTCAGTAATATGACCTAATGTGATTGAGGCACAAATGTGACTAAGGAAACTAATGTCATTGAAGGTAAGTAATGTGATTGAGGTAAAAAAAAACACAAATTTCAGTCACCAATGTGAGTGAGGTAAAAATGTGACTATGCCAGAAATTAATGTGAAGTATGTGCGATGGAATAATTTTAGAGTTAATTTCGACATTACGTAAATCCGAATTTGGGAGAGGTTTGTTGATGAAAGTTGTAGGTATGCATGTCAAGTATATCTATATTTTTTCAAACTGTGATTTGAAGTCCAGATGAATAAGATATGATTGTTTGAAAATAGTTAGTTTGAAATAATTTTTCTCTTATAAATATGTCATTTTTTTACCATTTTTTGTTAATTTCTGTTATCTTTTGATAATTTTTATTATAATAGGACTAAATATAATTTTTTATGTTTGACTTGGACAAAATACCAAAGCTTCTATCTTAATTGGTTTTTATTATAAGCCGTAAATAATCGTAAGAGAAAAATCAAATATGAAAAGCATTAGGGTTACACAAATGAGATCAGGCCGAAACTTGTTGAGCCCAAGCCCAAGGTTCTTGCTCCAAAAACCAAGTTGTCTCCTTATATTCATTTCAAAAAGATATCGTAATTAAAATTGAATTTGTTGATGGGGATTTTCAGCACAAAAGGCTCAATAAGTCGTAGCAACGAAAGTTAAATAGTCATCAGGTCGGTCACCCCGTACACCCGACCCGACGAGCAGGCCTTATCTAAGAAGCATGACTACACAGACCGACCCAATGACAGAGTGATTATCCTAATTTTATTGAGACAATAAGAACAATTCTTTAGCTACGAGGAAAGGCAAGAGATGACGTGTTCCAATAGAGTAAGGAGTGTTGGAAAAATGCTTATGAGTAAGCATTTTGAGGCTCAATTTTAAGCATGGTCCACTTCGTGTTAGTGGTTGTTATTGAATGATTCGGATACTCCTCCGTGAGTACTTCGAAATAGTATATTCATATGCTTAAAATGGTGCTTGGGTGAATGAGAAATTGTTGCTCAAAATTCACTCATTGGTGTTGGAAAATAAAGAGAAGTTAGCTTGTCCCATATGAGAAAGCTATAGAGGGAAAATTGTGCTTATATATGATTGCTCATATGTAGATAGATAAGAGTTATAAGGATAGAGGCTCTCTCTATAAGGATAGAGGCTCTCTCTACTCATATTTTGTTTACAATACAGATAATAAGAACAAAACATCACACACAACATCTCGTTTTTTTCTTTGTTTTGTTAAGGGAGAGTTCAAACACTTTTGTGATTCGTTGGATACTAGTTCGGTGGTGCTCTTACTCGTACGTTTTCCGTTGTATCCTGGGAAACAATCGTCTCACGTTCTACTGCACCTACGGTAGGGGACAAATTTGTTTTAAGGATATTGTTGACATCAACAAGCCTCGGGAAAGTGAAGAAGCAGTAGTTCGGTAGTGGATCGCCTCCGCTCGCCAGCCTCTGCCTCCGCTCGCCAGCCTCTGCCTCTGCTCATCAGCCCCTGCCTCCGCTCATCAGCCTCTGCCTCCGCTCGCCAGCCTCTGCCTCTGCTCGCCAGTCTCCTCTCATCAGCCTCTGCCTCCGCTCTCAGCCTCCGCTCTCAGGGTCTGCCTCTGCTCTCAGCCTCTGCCGTCAGGGTCTGCTCTCAGGGTCCGCCGTGAGGGTCTGCTCTGTGGGTCTGATTTCAGGGTCTGCCGAGAAGGTCTGATTTCAGGGTCTACCGATAGGGTCTGCTGGGCTAAATTTAAGTCTATTTCGGATTTCCTTGTAACTACCGAAATATTTGTAATATTTGTAATACAAGGAGTTCAAGTACAACACTAGCAATGCAACCTAATCCAAGAAGGATTCATATTATAAGCGACTGTAAAAGAGCATGCCTTGACACACCCAGAAGGGATTAACCTGAATTCAAGTATCGAGAATTCTTGAGAGAATAGTGAGAAGATAATAAATGTTGAAATGAGATGGCTATAGAAGATGGAACCACAACGAGACATGTAATAACTATGGTGATATTTCGCTGAAGGAATGTAGAGAAAAGATTCAAGATTAACTCAAGGAAGATTGGAGAAAGCAAAACAAAAAAAAAAAGGAGATTTTTTTAGGAAATTCATGAAGATGTCTTGGACAAAATAGGCAAAAGAGTCACTACGGGAGAATCTGAGAAGGTTAGACAACCTGCCCTAGAGGGACATCAAACCTCTGCTAGGGAGAAGGGCCTAAAGATTAAAAAAAAAACCATTCAGCTCGACTGAGGTTTGAGATTGTTGGAAGCATTGTTATTGTGCCCGATGAATATGATGAAAGTCATAAAGATCGTGTCACTCATAAACAATCGATAGTAGCACCGACCCAAAGGGGCATTAGTCTCAAGAGAAAGAAAAACTCAAAATTGCATCATCATCGGGATAGATTTCTAAGAGTCGATTGAAGATAAAAGACATCGGGAAGTTTATAGAAAAAGAATCCGGATATAAACCAATTCATATCAATCTTGACTGCATAAGAAAATATTCTCTCTAAAGGATTATATCATAGCCTATTCTAATCTAGAACATATTCTAGAAATCTGCAATCATAAGTGAAGTCAGAAAATATATATAAAATATGCATGCAGTGGATAAAAGTTTAATTCTATCTAAATAATAGAATAAGGAAAACACAAGCGGCAATTTTCATAATATTACATACTGCCTTAGTTATGGATTTTTAACGCAGCAGTGTCTCCCACTACTTTACATAATACCGTAATCCCCAACAGAAAATGAGAATTCAATAATTAAATCGAATTCCATAATGGAAAGTGGACCCCATGAATATATTTCGACTCACAGTTTTGACACGTTCTCGCCTCCGTATATTCACGGGTAGACAACTCATTGTCAATCACACTCGTTGTGACTCCTGATTTTGGTCCTGACCGTTTCTCGTTGTGACAGCTTTGGCACGTTCAGATGAGGTGTATCAAGGCTTCACTTGTCAATGACAAACTCAAGATACCGATGTAGTCATGACAGCTTTGGCACGTTCATGATATCCACTTTCACTTGAATTTGTCTCTTATCATATAAGTTCTACCAGCGTAAATGAACTACCTTCAACCATAACTGTACAGCTTTGGCACGATACATCTATAACATCATGAAATCATTCACATCCGTATTGACAAGGCAGACGAAGAAACAAATATTCTCATACTAGTCACTTTATAAAATCTTGTTTAACATGGATTTTCCTAAAAGATATAATTCACTTTATTTATTCAAATTAAATAAATACATGCATGTAAAAAGTAAAGATTAGATTAAATATCAAATTTAAAGGGCTAATCATATCATGGGTTCAGAATCAGACTCGCTCTAATACCATTTTGTTGGGGTTTTCTGACGGTGCAGCGGAAGAAGCGCGGTTCGGGCGAAATCATAGTTTAAAATTTTTAAACTTACGAATAAATTATTCAATATCCAATATTAATAATTCATTCATATTTCACCTAAAAATATTTATTCGATAACAAATAACGACATAAATAATATAGAAACACCACAAAACTTTTACGAAAAAGTTTTTCCGTAAAATAACATAAAACGCTTTCCGACCGAACCGACCGACCAATGCATATGGGGGCTGCCCATGTCAGCCCCAATGGCACTTGGATAGTTCGTGGGCTTCTCGAACAGTGACCAACTCACTGTTTGGACAACTGTTATCTGGTAACGCTGTTTTTCGCCGTTTTCGAGTATTTTCACTTCGAAATAATTTCCGATAAATATTTTTCTTGGGAAATTAAAATAAATTAATTTATTCTAATTACACAATACTCAAAAATATATTTTTATCCTAAGAATCAGATTTTTCTCATAATTACTGTGAGACCCTAATAGTTTGCATTTTGATCATTTTAGTCCTAATTTGTCAAATACAAATTTAAGTGATTTCAAATTTATACATATCATATACATCAAAATACAACTCACAATAAAAATCCCCAATTTCTTGCAAATTGCCGAGAACACCATCAAGTTTGGATTTTAATCAATTTGGTCCAAATTTGTTCAAAACAAGTTTAAATGATTTCCAATCAACCCCAAATGATTAGTATATCTTATATACATCATTATACAACACATATATGAAAAGCCTCAATTTTGGTTTAGGTTAAGAACCCTAATTTCTCAAATTAGTCCAATTAATAAAATTAACCAAAATTAACCAAATATAATACTTTAATCTAATCTCTACAACACCAAACAAGTCTCACCACTTTGAAACAACTCAAGAATAATTCTAGGTCATCAATAAGTGGCCTAACAACTCTAGAATGAAAACAAGATCATTAAATGATCAAAAGTGTGCTTATTAACCATTAATAAGCTTACTTTGATTTCATACAAGCATACATCTTTCATTCAAGCTTCCAAACAACCCAACACTAAACTAAAAGAGTAGAAAAATATGTGAACATCATATGTTGTAGCTAAGAACATAATAAATATATTTTCTTCTAGAGAAAAGTTGAAATTAATTACTAATTTGTAAGTTTTCTTCAAATTTTGCCTTAGCTCTTCTCTTTTTCTCTCAAGTCTTTTGTTTATGTTTTTGTTGGAGACTTCAATATTAGTTAGCAAATGAAAAAAGCGAAACCCTTAAATACTTAGAGTATGGCCGAAATTTTGGAAGAAAAAGGAAAATAGATATTTTTCAATTTTAATCAAATTAAAGAAGACAAAATCAATTTGATAACCTTTTCTTCAAATGCAAAAGTCAAACATTTACACTTTAATCATTTCCTTTAATAAATATCAACTTAGATATTTTATATTTTTAATTACTTAAATTATTTAACAATTAAATAATTAAATAATTATTTAAATATAAATATCCAAATATATGTATTATATTTACTTTAAATAATCCAAATACATATATTAATGATATATATCAAATATCATAATTTAAGAATTAATTAATATGTATTTAATAAAATCAAGTATTAAATACAAATACACATTAATTAGGAAATGACCAGAATGCCCATTATGCATGTATCTTTCATTTAATCATTAAATGATTTATAAATAATCAGTATTATTCATAAAAGTTGTCATAGTGCTCTACGAGTATATTTCATTAGTGAGACTCTCTAGGTTCAGGCATATCCATTACGAAATCCAATTATGTGTCTATAATTTACCTACCCGTAAATTATGACGACCATAGATAAACTCACTGAACTATACAGGTCGAGGTCATCGCATACGTATAATCCCTCCGTCACAAGTATTCGGATTATTCCAGAGATATAGATATTAACGTCAAATCTCTATAGGTATAATCACATCGACGTTTCTATTAACAATCTTATAATAACACTTAGAACTCACTTCTATAGTGTATCACGGATCCATGGATTTAACGGATTGCTAATCACATAATGAATATTTATGCTATGTACACAGAACTGACAAATCCTATCTTGATACACACAAGATATCCTGAGGATCATTCCACACCCAACGAACAGACGGAGGTCCGATCTTAATAGATCGGTGGCGTGATTGCCATCTAAGTATGAAGGATAATTCATATATCTATAGTGGTATCTCAAGTCAAAGAATCACTATGCTACTCTACCCGAGAAGATTTATATTGATGTTGGTGTATCATCTATTAGGTAATCTTCGGTGAGTCGTTAAGTGTTTATCAAATAAACACCTACACGTCTATACGAGTCTCCCGAGACTCATGGTTCATTGGGATAAACCATCGGACCAAGTCCGATTTACGATATATACTGGTCTCAGCGGATTTTACTAACCGACCCATGTCAGTAAATCTTGACCAGGAACTTAATTTGATAATATATTTCTAGTAGTGACACTTCCCAATATCAATTACAAGTTACGTTGTAATTGCGCACTACATTATATATTAGGACTTTGTCTAATATATATATATATATATATATATATATATAATATATATATATATATATATATTACTAAACATGATTTAGTTTCAATCTAATGAATTAGATCGAATATATATAAAAAAAGACAAGAGGTGCTACCATAAATAAGTAATATTATCGAAAAAAATGTATTGCTCGTATTCATAAATCAGACATAAATACGATCTGGATTGGCGCTCCGAGCACCAACCCTAATAATAACAACTATGAGCTTTTTATTTGGACTTATGGGGGCATGACTTAAGATCTTATTGGTGAAAGGTTGCCCACAACCAGGTTTCCCCACTCAAAGGTTCAATGGACTAAGTGAACATACTTTTTTTATACCTAAGGATATAAAGGATTGTCCACAACTAGGTCTCCCCACCCAAGGGTTCAATCGACCAAATGAACACACCTTAAAACCCAATGATATGTGCCAATAAGTGATGGTTATCATCACATATCAATCCACCACTGATGAGCGGTTAACATCCTTATATTTCCCACCTCAGGGCTTATAAGCACTTTAATGTGTTTTTATAGGTCAAAATAATATGACGACTCAATGGAATTAACTAGAGATAAAACGACAAGATACGGAGCTAATCGGGAAAAATTTGAAGTTAAAATGTGCGTCAGGACGCTATCCTCTGCTCATCGCGACACGCCGTTGATGGTGGTGCATGCTGCGACGTGGAATGCATTCCTAGTTTCGCCTTGGATCTGATTTTAACAAGGAAACACCCATATGACTTCATATATAAGCATAAGTTCATCCCTAAACCTATTATCAATCCTCATAACATAATTTTATAGTCATAGAGTATAGAAGAATGCCTAGAGCAAGACAAGAACAAATGCATCAATTGAAGTTGCCGTTTGAAGGGGAAAATTACAAACAAGAGTTTATTTCTTTCATTTTCTCGCTAACTTTATCTTTTATGAGTTCTTGCTTTGTTATAATGATTAACTTATTTTTATTGAATGTTATGAGTAGCCAATTCATTAAATCTAGGATTGTAATGGATTCAAGCATTTTTAATTAATTTAATTGCATATTTTTATTCCTTTGGGTTTGTCATTTATTATTTATTATTCTCCGTGCTTTGATGTTTATTTTATTTGTTTGGCCAATAATTAAATAATCTTGGTAAATCCTTAGGAACACGACAAGGGAAATTTGGATTAGCCGTAGGAATAATAGCGTATGATTTATTCGTTGAATAAATTTCCCTTAAAGATAGAAATATACCTACAGGGCATGTGTAGCCAATATTAGAACTTGACCTTAATGAATTTGGTTTAATTTAATTAACATAGACATATAGTTAATTGATTTATTATGATATATTCACATGTATATCGAAAGAGACTTGTGAATAATTTAGTATTTTAGGTTAATAATTAATAACAACAACCCAATTGAATGGAGAGTGTCTGAGCTTATTGTCTGCATGCTTAAGTGAAATTGCAACCATAGGTTTTTCTATCTTATAAGGTTTCTTCAAAAAGTATTGTTTTTTCATTATTTACTTTTCGATTATAGCAATTATACCAACTCACATTCTCAATAGGATAAATATTAATTCCATATTGGTTCGACATCCGACTTTTAGTCACTATATTACTTGAGCAATACGTGCGCTTGTCTGCTAGATTTATAAAATCGCGATCAAGTTTGTGGCGTCGTTGCTGGGGACTTAATTTATTTTTCTTTATTAATATTAAGACAACTTTACTTGCTTAGTTAGACACTCCTCATTATTATTATTTTTTTCTTTTTCTTTTTGGCTTTGATTTCAGACATCATGAACAATAATCAGTCTAGACAACGGGCTAGAGCAACGCTTATCCTAATTCAGGACAGAACAATACTAATTATTGATGGACTTATATCTTGTATCGTCCTACCAACCTTTCAGGCCAACGCATACGACATCAAGACATGTATCGAAATGATACAACAATCAGTGAAGTTTGGGGGTTGCCTGGATGAAGATCCAAATGCATACGTGCCCAATTTCCTAGAAATATACAACACTTTCAACTTCACCAGAGGGGTAGAAGAAGTAGCTCGCCTGCGATCTTTCTCATATTCATTGAAAGACAGAGCTAAGGGATGGCTTCAGTCATTGCTAGCGGGGTCAATCACTACATGGACAGACTTAGCAAAAAAATTCCTTGCTAAGTATTTTCCTCCCACCAGAAAAGCAAAGCTGAGTAACGACATCACGTCATTTACGCAAGTGCCCACATCACGACATTGCGAAATGGCTGCAAGTCTGGACCTTCTACAATGGGCTTAATGGAATGATGAAGACTACAGTAGATGCAGCAACTGGAGGTGCGCTAATAGAAAAAGATGATAATATTGCATGGGATCCACTAGAAGAGATGGCGAATAACAACTTCCTATGGTCAACTGAAAAGAGTATTTAGCAGCAAGCGGCAACAGCCCATGTGTTAGTTATAAACACAGTTATGAATGCCAAGCTAGACCAAATATGCAAATGTCTAAATATCTTCAGTAAGTAGGCTATGAACAATGCTGGAGCTACAAGTGCATGATATAGGGGAGTAAAGAATGGAGAGCCCTATACTCCACAAGGGACGCCTATTAAGTATATTAAAAACTACAACATACAAGACCACAACTCTACTCCGAGAGCTACAACCCTGGGTGGCATACCAATCAAAGGGATGAGTAGAAGATGACTTTGAAGGAACTACTAGTAGACATATTCAAGAGGTAAGAAGCCAAGTACGATACCCTATTCCAGAGTCAAACTGCAACCGTAAGAGCATTGTAGGCCCAAATTAGATAGCTTACGATTAATCAAAGTCATAGGCCACTAGGAGCTTGACCAAGTGACACAGACGACAACCTTGAGGAGGACAGGAAAAAAGTTCTGTAATGCCATCTCATTCGGCCATATGAAAGTAGAAGATGAGTGCATCATGCAAATGTCTGGTGAAGAGCTTGATGAGGAAATTCATGAATGCATAAATTCTCTTGATGATTCACCTAGCTTGAGACCTAAACTACAACCTCCATTGGAGGAATCCACGGAGAATGGGACAAAAAGAGCAGCAACTTCACTCATGAGCAGCATTGTCTAAAAAAAGGCTTACAAAAGTGTGTGGGGATCCTGGCATGTTCACTATAGACTATATCATTACGAATTGTGAGACAAGAGCCTTATGCGACTTAGGGTCGAGAATCAATCTAATGCCGCTGCCTGTGGCGAAGCGATTAAGATACCATAAGTTGAAGCCCACGTCCATGAACTTACAATTAGCTGATAGAACCATCAAGGTACCTAAGGGGAATATATACGATATGATGGTCAAGGTGGGAGATTTTATGCTTCCAACGGATTTCATAGTTCTGGACATGGAGAAAGATATTGAGATACCATGTAGTTTGGGAATACCTTTTCTGGCAGCTACAGAAGTGTTAATAGACGTACATCAATGCCTCCTCACTTTTCGGGTGAATAGAGAGAGGCTAGTTTTCAGAATGTTCGACCTTGTGGGAGACTAAGAAAGTCCAGAAAATAGAGCTTTAATGGAGCCAATGGAAGGCAAAAAGGAAGTGAAAGCGGAAAAGCACACATATAAGGTGACTGAAAAATTAGTGGTGTATGAGGCTTTCAAGGCGGATTTACATGAAGAACATTACATCATAGCTGTGATGTGCCATCAATTAAACAATGTGCTATATCATGTCAGTTCACAGCCCAAACCACCCGACCCCAGTCCATCAAAGCAGAAAGGGAAAGCGCAGTTAGTAACTACAACCAATTATAAAGGAAAACAAGTGTATGTGAGAGTGGCAGATCAAGAGAAATAGGCCAGTGCAACTCAGTCTAAGTATATATTGCCTCACATAAGGAAAAGACGTGCAATTGGGAATGACGTATCTGTAAACCATCGCATGAATTGAGACCACCATGAGTATTTGGGTGGTCACATCTGGTTGAAGACGTTAAACTTAGCGCTAGTGGGAGACAACCCATGCATTTAATTTTTGTTGTCAGTAATTTAGTTTTATTTTATTGTGTGTTATTTGCATGTGTAATAGTTTGCATGTTTATCTATACAGGTACTAGCACAACCCACACAGCCCGCGTAGGAAAATTCTAACCAGCAGGAGATTGATCAACTCCATGCACGGTAGTGTTGTTCCTCACTCTTTGTTTCTTTACGCTTATTTTATATTGATGAAAATATAAATTTTAAGTTTGGGGGTGTGCGCGCATGTTAGTGTTAGTTCATACTATTTATTAAAAAAAAATAGTCCAGTGGTAGTGAATCATAGTTCGCATGATGAGTTCATTTGTCTTAGGATGAAATCTTAGAAATGATAAGTGCCCAATTTACTTTTATCCAATGCCTTGAGTAGGTGATCTAGGTTAGACTTGTATGGACTTAAAAGTAGATTTCTAACAGTAAGAGCTTAGAGAGTTGGAAAAGTGACTAGTTGAGGAAATTATTTAACGATGAATGACCGTTTTCTTAGATATATGTCTCTATTTATAATTATTTATGATATATGGTATGGCTAGAGGAGAAAAAAAAAAGAGAAATAGATCTTTTGAAAAATAATTGAAGAGTAAAAAAGAAAAAAAAACATAAATAAAAAGAAATAAAACATCTATAACCGATAAGCGTGAAGCTACCCATGTGTGAGTATTAGGACCACCATGAGGAGAAATGATACCTTAAAGGGTAGGTGAGTCAAAAGATAAAGAAAAGAGAAGTCATACCATATCGAGATTAATGGACAAATAAAGAGTATTTTTGAGATATTTAATTTGGTATGACCCATATCCCAATTTTTAAGACGAAATCATCGAGTTGGCTTCCTTAGGATTCTAGCTATGACCAAACATTTACCCATACACACTGTGAGTTTGGCTTAGATAATTTATTCAAGAATTTGGATTTGAGTTGTGTTGGGTACTTTGAAGTTTCTTGGGTTTCGTGACTGGGCTTCTATGAGGACAATATTATATGTAACTTCCAAGATGGTTTTGCTTAGTTATTTATTTTTGTATTTGTGTGTGATTGCATGTTTGTGTAAATGATGTTTGTGGGTGTTGTCGGTATAAGCCCTCACGAGACTATAATTTATCCACTAGGACCGCATAGGGATTTAAACGCTTGTTGCATACGCTAAATGCAATCGTGATCCTTTTGAAAGTGGTTCACAGCTCGTAGATAGTATGAATAATCCCGCTGGGTATTAATCAAAGAATAAGGGAGTTGCCACCTAGTATGAGACATTGAGGTTGAGTGAAAATGATTTCTCGATATGCAACGCCATCAGGGTTAAAAAGGTTAGACAAAATATGAAGATAAGATTCTCCTCAATCTTGCCTTAAATACTATAAAGCATTTTTTCGGGGTCGATTCTCTATCCCCAGTGGAGTCGCCATTTGTAGGAGCGAAGCGGGGTTTACTATTATACCTATGATATTTACGACCACTACACTGTTGGGCTCATAGCCTATAAAGAGTACGAATAATTCCACAGTGGATTAACCAGAGGATAAAGGAGTCACCACATAGTATGAGACATTGGGAATGATTTAATGCCGCATTACACCCCTCGTAAGGTCCGACCTTAAACTCGTTTGGGTTCAGAATAATCCTTTATTAATGCTAGTACAATATCCACGCTTAAAAAAGGATTCACATGTCTTTATAGTGCAATCACAGACAAACAATTTATATAGCACACAACAGTTATAACACTCTTGAAAGCGATAATAAAAATAACGAATAAAATGAACTCAGTCGGATATATACTGGATCCGGCCGGATATATATACTCTCTTTATGTCCGACCAGACTTGCATGGAGTCTGGCCAAATTTATTGCGTGATCATAAGGATCACATTTATGAGATTATCTCCACATACATCTGAAGAACAGTTATAGCGACATCAAAAACAGAGTAATCAATAACAAAATACCAATAGCAATAAATATGCATTTAATCATAAGGACATATTTCATCGGCCTGGTCTCATGGGACTTGGCCGGATGTATATATAACATGCCGAAATTACTTGACATTTTGCCGAACTTAAGGTAAGTCAGGTCAGACGTACTACATATTCAGTGACACATATTTTAAGATATAACAGAGATTCAATCAGTAATATACTAAATCATGATGATTGAACAAATTGAAACATACAACGCTAATATTAATAAAAATGAATAAGAAACGTGATAAACATAAAAGAAACAATACAATAATGATGAAAGTAATATCGAAACCGCGCACGTCGCTTTCGTGTGGTACGTGGAGTTGTATCCCAAGTGCAAACCATACTACAATTTATTCGGAATCAGCTATGGAATCTATGTCTGAGAATCTATCCTATATACCACATAAATACAAATGGCTAGATATAGCCAGATGAATAGTCTGGTTTACTGTGTGACAAATGCACGTCTGTACAGGTTTAGGGCCTTCAAGTCTTACTTTTAAGTGTAATTCGGCTCCAAGAACGCCTCTGAAAACTTAGTTTAGTTGCTAGATCTTGCTAAAAACTAGGGATTTAAGGTTACCATTTTGAGTATTCAGCGTTCTATCAAAAGGTTAAAAGCCAACCCTTACTTCTGTGATTTGATCCTCTTTTTATAATGTTAAGGATTTGGTTAATAAGGAAAAGATTTCGTCATTTAAGGAAATCTTTCAAGAAGGAAAATGTGTTTTTATGGAAATTGCTTAAGAAGGAAAGAAATCAAATCCTCCTTTAAAATTGGAAATTCGACTCATGTTCGGCCTGAATTGGGTTGTGTGCAGTCGGATTTTACATCCGGTCGGTTTTGAGTGGCGAATTCTGGCCGCACATAGATGACGCCCAACCTGGATTTGGCTCATTTTAGGGTTTCTTTCTCTTCTAATATTGGATCTTATAATTTTTTCGAACTTTTCAGATGTGTTCCCATAAGAGACTCATCATCGGTCTATGTGTAAGAATGCAGTGTCTATAAGGAGCAAGCGTAGTCCATTCTTCTCTATCGAGGAGTGCACAGGCTCTGGCAGCTCAGCAATGTGAATCCTCCACTAAGCCACGTCAATATAAAAAGACCAGAATGAATGATTAGGCAGGGAAGAGAAATGGGAAAAATCAGGAAAATAAACTTACTGCACTCTAGGTGAGCGCGTTTAGACGATCCATGTGAACTGCCATGTCATGGGACTCAGACAGTCCCACAGCAGACTCGTATTACCAGGACAGTCGGGAAACTTGATCTCCTTTCGGGAGATGGGGAAAGGCCGTACCAGCATGCAAAACTCATATGCCCAAGGCTGCAACAATATAAAGACCCAAACCACAAAAAAAAAATACGTATGAGCTGCTCTAGAAACACCGGTCCAGCCCTTGGTATACAGTCGCAAGGGTAAGAGAGCCCCAATCCCACTTATGTATAGTATCCAAATCACAGAGTGGGGATAAAAGACACAAATCCACCGAGTTGGCTGCATCAGCGAAAAGAGTGCAGCCGAACACGTACATAAGAAATGATCGAACCAACTGGTAAGTCTCCACATCCATGTTGAGGGCTCTCCCATTCCAATGAGCTCGTAGCTCCATGTAAGCAACAACTCCAGAGCGAACCTCGGGGGCTACCCCCAATAGATTGTGAATGTAAGTATCCCGGACAACAGGAGTGTTTTGGCTATAGCGAACTCCAGTAGACGACACTTACAATGGATGCCAGTTAGATAAACAAAAGATAGAAAGTGTAAGTGGAGTCCATCTAAAGCTCCACTAGGGCCCGCAGTCCCCTCTTGTCGTGTTTTTTGGCCTGAACAGAAATACACATAATGAAAAGTTCAAACCTAGTATCAGCAATTCGAGCTCGCACGCCTGGAGATAGCTCATCATACCACCACCGAACACTGCCAGGACTACCGATGGCCTTCAGGCATAAATCATATAACTATGAAAGAAAGAATAAGATTAAAGAAGGATGAGCCAGATATATAATACTTTCGGCCGTATATTAAGGAAACCTACCGGATATAAAGCAGAAGGTCGACCAGACATAAAATTTGAGGGGCCAGATATGAGTTAATGGCGGGTCGGATATTAAAGAAGACTAGCCAAATATCAAAAATTGGGGCCAGAATTAATAGTAATTACAGTCAGATATAAATCGAAACTCAAAACCCAGTCATGCACCAATCAAAGAGAATGAAGAATGGGCTTACCGAATCCATATAGGAGCATGCATGATCTCATAGCTCTAATAATGTGGGGGACAAGATCCTGAAATTTGAGGCTTAACGACTTTTGATGTCCATGAGGCACGATCTAGGGTCAAAATAAAAGGCAAATGAGGGTCATCAAGGGCACAATCAGGTGCTGGAAGTGTTGGAAATGCCATTATCGATAGAAAAACTATGAGAATGTACGAGAGATGTCTTTTGCCTGGATGGAGGAAAGTTTGAGTTTGACAAAAGTGTTTGGAGAGTAGAATGAGAAACCTGTCTTTTTATATGCCTGAGAGATGTTCGGTAGGTCATTGATGTAATACATCCATCCGGACATACACGAATATCCGGTCAAACATGTGAAGGAAAATCGAGAAGCCTTCGAAAGCAGATGGATTACTTCATCATCTGGATGCCGAAAGAATCTAAGAATGGGGAGTGAATCCTTAAGCATAGTCGGGATCGAAATATCTCTCAAACTATCTAAGCATCTCATAACCAATCGAACTATCGGAGGGCCTGATGGTCCAACTTATCATATTTCAGACATGGGTCGAAACACATTAATTGATCGAAGCATCGAATGGCATCAGGGTCCACCTTATCAAATTTCATATAATGGTCGAAGCACCTCAATCGATCGAAACATCGAAAGGCCCGATGGTCCAATTTATTAAATTTCAGACATGAGTCAAAACACCTTAACCGATTAAGCATCAGGGGGACTAAGGGTCAAACTTATCAGATTTCAGACAAGGTTGAAGCTCTTCAACAGATCGAAACGCATGGACCTGAAGGTCCAGTCTATCAGAATTTCAGACAGCGGTCGAAGCACCTCAACCAATCGAAGCATCAAGGACCTAAGGGTTCATTCATTATCATAAAGTTACGTACCAAGATCAAAGCATCTCACCACCGTTCGAAGTATCGAAGGGTCTGATGGCCCATCTTCAACAAAACCAACAGTTACAATGATGCCAGATAAATCAGGTAAGTAAAAATACATACACGAGTTTGATAGACTTGTCATTATCACAGATTGTACAAGCCTACCAAAGTGGTGGCGACTGTAAATATTATATTTTTACACATAGTCCAATGATGAGTCTCGTATGAGGCACTATTTGAAAGTACAAAAGGTCACGAGATTGAATGCTAGGAAAGATGAACTTCAGAGTATTCAGAAAACAGCCAAAATCAAGGCCGGACATCACCTATGGTCGGCCGGACTTCTCTCAAACTATAACATCCGGCTGACCATACATTGGAAACCCTAAATCAGGCTGGATAAATTACAGTTGTCATTGAGTGAGAAAATTGTCAATCATTGAATTCATGGTATCTGATTATGTTCGTCCAGACATTAATTCAAAATAAATGTCCGATCGGATATGAGTTGAGCTGTCAGTGCACGTGTGAATTTTAAATAACTGTAATCACGGACCGATTAATGTCTGATCGGATTACATATCAAAATATACATCTGACCATACATATATGGATTTGTAACTGACGCGGCAGCCAGATATATATGGATTTGTAACTGACACTGCAGATTAGCAATCACTCTCTGTCTTAGCAATCACTTTAGACAATGAGGAGACGATGGGTATTTTTTCTCCCATTCCATTCTAAAACCCCTTAACACTGTAAAAATGGGGCTTGCCCCTTGAACTCAAGAATTTTGGAATCCTCCAACTACTGACCAAAGACCCTGAATCTATATCCAGTTAACCTAACCAAAATTTGTGACGAGTTTCTGAAGTTCCCCTCTCAGACAGGCAAGCCAGGAACCATCCAGCATTCAGAAGGTGTTTCCCGAGCCAAGATGCAATAAAGGTACGGCCTGAGGGCACCACGACTTCTTTTATATGCATTTTTAATTCTTATTGCGATATAATATCACAGGCCAGATATGCATCACATCCAACCGGACATGCAATATCATGAAATATGTCCGGCCAATCAGTGCAAACGCCCGACCACATTATTGCATTCTTTAGTTTATTGCATGCTTCGTTATTTTTATGTTACGCTCGCCATTATTACTTTATGCATGTTATTTGCCTCGTTTGGTTATTTTATGCATGCCTTTTGTTTGTCTGTTTTGATATGTGAGGGATATCTAGCCAGACACATTATATGTCTGGCAGGATATTCCTGAGATATGATAGATCCAACCGTATGTCCTCATTTGGTACTCGAGATACGATTCCACATACCACTGGGAATGACTATACGTAAGACTGGTCTTCTACATGATGGGGTTTCTTTTATTATTAGCATGAGTATCCAATTAGTTTATCTTAGACTGTATTCTGTAATCATTTTATCGCCATTATTACCCGTGCATGTTTTTGTGATTTCCTGGGTCTCTATTTTTGCGATGTATATCTTACCAGACTTGCAATAAGTCCGGCTGCACATATATCATGCACGAAATGTACGGTCAGGCTTCTCCAAAGCCAGACTGATACGCACCAATTTATTTACTACCTTATCCCTGCTTTTCTGTTTTGTTTTATAGTCTTTTTATCATTGTTTATTTAGTACTATTAGTTATACATGTGCTTAGGACTTCCTGTTTTACTATATATCTGGTCAGACTTGTTATAAGTCCGGCCGGACATTAATTTCTCAATGAATGTCCGGGTAGGCTTCCATGAAGCTAGGCCGATGAGAACATATACTATTTTGCCATTGTTGCTCATTTTGTTTCGTTTCATTATGATTTTCCTTGAGTATGTTCCTATATTATGCCATTTTGTAGTTTATGTTTACTATTTTATTGTTCTTATTGTTTAAGTATTACTGTCCAGTTTATTTACTGTTTATAAATTTATTTGTTTACTTTTTCTTACTTATTTATTTAACATTCTAAGGTTATGCTTTTATCATTTTGCTGCCTATTATTGTATCTGTTATTACTGGTATATTTTTATTGCGTTTTTGATTTACGCAGCATAACCGGCCAGACTTCTAGCAAGGTCGGCCAAATATCGACATTATGGCCTACTATAACCATGTCCGGCCAGGCCTCCCCGAGGCCAGACCGATGAGATATATGCTCTATCTCGTTTGAATGTTATTATGCTTAAACAATTTACGAACACTTATGTTTACTTGTTTAGCTTCTTTTTACCATTTTTATTTAGTGTTTTCTTTATTCGTGATTGCGCAATTATATGTTATATAAATTGTGGTTGCATTTTACTGCATTATAAGACATGGTGATACCTTATTTGAACCTAAATATTATACTGACATCAGTAAGGGACCATTCTGAACCCAAACGGGTTTAAGATAAGACCTTGCGAGGGGTGTAGTGCAGCCTTAAATCATTCTCAGTATTTCATATGGGTGGTGACTCCTTTATTCTCTGGTTAGTCTCCCGTGGGGCTATCCGTACTCTCTACGGACTGCAAACCCAACAATGTCGTGGTTGTCGATGTCATAGGCATTGCGATAAACCCTGATTTGCTCATACATTGACCAAATCTCCATTTATCGGTGTTGGACAACTGCCACTGATTTATCAAAAATCATACATTTTGATGTATACACTATGCGAAAAATAGGCTTTACTAACACTTTTAAAAAGTATCAGTAAAGTGAGACAAAGCATTATTTTCCACTTTATTAAAAAAATATCAGAAATTATTGACACTATGATATAAATATATTTAACATCAGAAAATACTAATAGGCCATATGATAAGTGCGGTTTATACACACTTATTACTGCATTCTTAGCTTACTGTTATGTAAATTTCGTGTCATTTTAATGTATTTTGTAGTTTATTTTATATTTTATTAGTAGGAAGCATTAGAACATGGATCTTGGAACAAATGGACTTGTTTTGGGACCTTACAGATGCATCAGAAGCACGCGGGAAGGCTAAAAACACAGAAACGACCCATCCTGAAAAGGTGTTTGGCGTCGCGATGCCCATTATGATGTCGCGACCCCCCAATCGCATCTCACATACAAAATCTCATGAATTAGGCGTCGCGACACCAATTCCGACATCACGACGTTGTGGCAGACATCCAAAAACTTAAGAAATTGTTATTTTACAATTATAATGGCTCCAAGACTTCCCTATAAATATGGAAGCTCGTCCAAAATCCTATGAGAGGCTAATACACAACAAAATATTCAAAACACATATTTTAGAGAGATCCAAGGAGGATGATTGAAGAGCGACAAGAGGAGATGAAGGCGGTGACGTCCGAAGACGAATGGATTCGATTCGAGTTTAATCTTCTAGTTTCTTTCTTTAAACTGTAATGATATCCATTATGTTCATGACCCTATTTTCATTGTTTTTATCTTTAGTCATGAACTAACTCCATTATTCTATAGGATGATGTAGTCAATGCTTGAACCTACGTGTTATTTACCAATTTAATTATTATGAAGTTTTAATTCAGTTTATTTATATTCTCTTATGTTTAATGCTTCTTATTTGTTGGCCACAAATTGAGATGATACATGTTTAGAATCTATTGCTCGGGAGAGAGGGATTTTGAATAGGATCTAGAGAATATAACCTAGGAGTTTTATAGAGTTCGGGAGAATCTTTAGTTCCTTTGAAGTCGTTAACAAAGAATCACAAAATGTAATGAGTTGTTAATTATTAGATTTTTATAGGGATATCGAAGTCTGTAATTGATAATCTTTTCACTATTGCTCGGGAGAGGGAGTGGAATACTCTAGGATTCTTGGCTTATAAACAATGCAACTGAATAAGAATTGATTGGCATAGCAAATACATAGGGGATGGTTAGGTGAAATCAGACTCTAGAATCTTTATATTCATTGGTCTATCTTAATTAAACATTTTAATATATTATTTATTTAGTTTTTAATCTCAATTTATAGTCTTTCTAAATAAAGTTAAGTTTATTATTTATAGTACTTAGTGCGAGTTTGATTACAATCCATGTGGGTTCGACACTCTACTTATCATTTACTAAAACTTGACACTGTATACTTGCGGTACGATATAAAGTATCTCAACACCATACATTTTGAGTGTAATTACTAAAATAACCACGACACTAATATTTATTTATAAAAATACCTCTACCATAATTTAACCTAAAATTTCACTTTCATTAACTATTTCTCTCTATCTACTTTTTCCCTATGAAGCTAAAATTTCTCTCGCCAATTTCTTTCTCAACAGCAACTAAATATGATGGCGTCGACTGCTAGGAGAGTGGGCATGCAATTAGCGTGCCATGGTGATTTGAAGGAGAGAGTAGTAGCAGTAGCAACAGCAGTGCTAGTAACTTAGCTTTGCCCAATGATGATTCCTAATAAGAAAATTGATGCTTTAATCGAGAAAATTGGTAAGTTAATTGATTGAGAGAGATTTGAGAAAGATTGTTTGGGGGTCCTTATACTCTGAAAAACTTGTTCAAAACGACACAGTATCGAAAATCTGAAAAATATCTCTCATTTGTTTCAAAAACAACACACTCAAGTTTCTCATCTCACTATCTACACTCTATCTCTTGGATTTTCTTCAGAAATGAAGTGATACGATGCGTTTCGGTGGTGCATGACAAGCCCATCAGAGTTATTTTACACTAGGAGATCGCGCGTAGGCCGAGGCAACCTGGATCTGGGCCTTGATTCTTTAGCTTCTTATAGAAGTTTTCACAATCCCCGTTACCATCATAGCCATCGCCATGATTTAGAAGGCTGTGATGTTAGAATTTATTTTGCAACATGTTATTTAACGCAATAGCTTACAATACAAATTAAGAATTAATCAGATGATTCAGAGAGTGTACCTGATTTAGAATCCATATATGCGGTGGAAAGTTTTGATAGATCCTTTGACTATTTGCACTGAGGAGATCACCCCCTGCTCCCCTCTTCTTGATGGTGAGAAACTTACTCTCCTTATAAACTTAATTATACCAAATTTCACTTGCTCAGAGGAGCAAGTGTAACCAATTCATTTAGATAATGAATTGGAGCAAGTGGAACCAATTCATTTAGATAATGAATTAGAGCAAGTGTAGAGCAAATGCTATAATGAGAGAGACACAAAGCTTAATTATTGATCAATATTGGTGAACCTTGTTGAGTAAGTTATATGGGAGTGAGGGTGAAACTTTATCTCACTAATTTATGGAGTGTAATGAGTTCACCCATCAAAAGCCTATAACATCTCCAAAACCCGCTCTAATATCCACACATCAATTAATATAGAGCCCATTCCACTTTATTAGATCAGAAACAAATGGGCTTTATAATTTCTATTACAAAACCAATTATCTAAGCGCTTTATTAAAACTTATATCACAATTAATAGAAGCCCATAATTAATATTAGAATAATATATTCTAACATTCTCCCATTTGGGCGATATCAATTGTGAATGTTTTAAGGCTAAGAATACTTTATGGATCCAATATTAGTTTAGAAACAACTCTAGAAACCATTTCGTCCAATAAGATTATAGATATAGAATCATGGGAATACCTGCATTATAATGCAACATAGTCTCTTTCATGGTCACGTATATCAAACAACCTTATCGACATGAACAAGACGTGATAGAGCAATAAGATACAATAATACTCACTTTATGATCTAAAATTCATGTGCTATTTTCTCTTATCGGTCACCAATTTCTCTACTTTATGCAACCCAGACACGCAAGAGAAATCAAGGTTTAAATAATAAACATGTATGTCTTTATTACTTTATTATCTCGAGATAAACTTTATGTTTCACAAGACAAACCAACAAGGCTTTATAACTTTATGCCCCAAGCCAATGCTTATGATTGACACGCATCATAAGACTTTACACAATGATATATCAAATAAAAAATATTAATATCTTCCAATGATGATGGCTTTATAGATAATCATTGTAAAATATACAATATATATGTATACACGTACAAACAAAATAACATAGAGCAATGATGCCTCCCACTAACCTAGGGTATCAAAAGACTTTACCAAACCCATACAAGCAACATGCTTTACAAAAACAATGGGTCGAAGACCTTTGGTTAAGGGATCAAAAATCATATCATCTGTACCGATATGCTCTACAATAATGTCACATTTCTTAACTAGCTCCTTAATTGTCAAGTATTTGACCTCCATATGCTTTGATCCAGTGATATTCTTATTATTTTTAGCAAATAATACAGTCGAAAGATTATCACAATATAACCTTATAGGTCTAGAAATGGAGTCAATAATTAACATTTCTGTAATGAGATTTCGTAGCCAAACCGCCTGTGACTTTGCACCAAAACATGCTACAAACTCAGTCTGCATTGTGGAAGAAGTTACTAGTGTATGCTTGACACTTTTCCAAGATATAGTTCCATCTGCTAGCATAAATACATATCCTGAGGTAATTTTCCTATCATCTGAACAACCAGCAAAGGCAGAATCCATATACCCTACTAGTTCAAGATTCTCAACCTTTCTGTATGTCAACATGTAATCTTTAGTCCTCTTAAGATATCTAAAAACTCTTCTGGTGTCAGTCCAATGTTCCTTTCAAGGATCAAATAAAAATCTTCCAAGTACACTAACTCCAAATGCAATGTCAGGTCTAATGCATACATGTGCATACATCAGACTTCCTACTGCACTAGCATAGGGCACTACCTTCATGGACTCTTTCTCAACTTTATTCTCAGGTGACTGTGCCAGACTCAATTTATCACTTTTAGCAATTGGCACATCCTAAGATTTACAATCAAATATACTGAATCTCTTCAATATCCGCTCAATGTATGCCCTTTGAGAGAGACCTAATACCTTTCGAGTTCTATCTCTATGGATTTCAATACCCAGAACAAAAAATGCTTCTCCAAGATCTTTCATATCAAAATGCCTAGACAATGACCGTTTTGTTGGGGTTTTAGGCGATGGGGCGCAGCGGAAGCGCGGGTTCGGGCGAAATCGTATTTTAAAACTTTTTCAAAATACCGAATAAATTATTCAATATCTAATATAAATAATCTATCTATATATCACCTAAACCTATTTATTCAATATCAAATATAAACATAAATATGGTGAAAACTCGCGAAACTTTTACGAAAAATCGTTTTTCCGTAAAATTGCCTAAAATGCATTTTTGACCGAACCGACTACCCGACACTTATGGAACCTGCCCAGGTCAGCTCCAATAGTGTCGAGGCAGTTCATGGGCTGCCCGAACAGTGACGGAATCACTGTTTTCACAGCTGTCACCCGGTTGTCTCAAAATCCACCCGGTAACGCCGTTTTTGGCTGTTTTCGCTTATTTCAAGTCGGAAACACTTTCAGGAAATTGTGCCAACTCCCAAAACACATCCATTACATTCGTAAGACATCAAAAATATCACATAACTTCCAGTTTTAGCAGATCTAATATGCAGAACCAAAAATGCCATTTTCATGCTTTTAAATCCAAAATTCCAAGATTAATCAAATTAACCAACACACCAAATCAAGTCACCACACATATGAATCACTTTAGAACAATTCTAGGCATGTTAATAGTGTTTATCACACTCTAGAATGGCAACATATTGTCCAACCACAATTTGAACAAAATAGGAATGAAATTATATTAATTCCTTCCTTAAATACTTCACACATGCTATCTAACTTCCAATCCATCATCTATCACCAAAAGCCCCAATTTTCAATAAGTAAAAGAACCCTAGAACTATTCTAATAAATCAAGAAACAAGAAACAAATTTCAAGCTTAGGGATTTTGGAAGATTACCTTTAAAACTCCAAAGTTCCTTAAGAATTTTCTTGATTTTTCCTTCACTTTTATGCTTGAATCATCAAGCAACCATGAAACCCATTTCTTGGTTGAGACTCTCGGCAATGTTGGAGACAACAAGAGAGAGAAACCTTTTTTATTTTAAAATGAGTGAAAAACGAAATTGACTAGGAAATGAGGGTAATTTTGTCATTTTGACACATTTAATCAAATTAAATCACATTTACTTTATATTATCCAATCACAATTAGACATATATAAAGTTTAATGAATACATGCCATTTGCACCAATAATATCATGCCATTTATCATACTAATTATGATAAATTTGGATAAGATATTAAAATATCAATTATTTAATAATTTAACAATTAAATGATTAAATAATTAATCAACAAACATATATGTATTTTATTTACAATAAATAACAAATACATATATTTATGGTATGTGTCAAAATCTCATTTGACAAATAATTAATGTGTATCTAATCATATTATGTATCAAATACAAATACACAATAATTATTAGAGGACAAAATCTCCTAATTGCATGTGTTATCGTTTAACGATTAAGCGATCCGGATTAACTCATTTAATCCGGTGAAGTATTAAGAATAATCTGTATTATTCATATCGAGTTGCCCAAGTGCTCAACGAGTACACTTAATATTGTGGGACTCTCTAAGTTTAGGTATATCCGTCACGAAATCTAGTTTCGTGTCCATAATCCACCCACTCATGGATTATGACGACCACGGATAATCTCGCTAAACTATACAAGTCGAGGTCATAGCATACGTATAATCCCTCCGTCACAAGCCATTCGTATTATACCTGGGATATAAATCAGAATGTCAAATCCGTTCGGTATAATACAGTCGACTTTCAATTTACGATCTCTAAATAACACTCGAAACTAGTTTCCGATGTTATACCACGACCATGGATTTACTAGATCATAAACATGTGAGGATGCATTTGCCATGTACACAGGACTGACGGATCCTATCTTGATACGCACTGGATATCATGAGCATCAGTCCACACCCAACGAACAGGCGGATGTCTGATCATGGATATATCATTGACGTTACTGCCATCAAAGTGTGGAGGATAACTCATATATCCACAGTGGTATCTCAAGTCGAAGGACCACTATGCTCGCTCAACTCGAGAAGGTTCCTATTGACGTTGGTGTACCATCTATTAGGAAACCTTCAGTGAGTCATTCAGTGTCTTATCAAATAAACACCTACATGTCTATACGAGTCTCCCGAGACTCATGGTTCACTGGGATAAACCATCGGACCAAGTCACGATATATGACATGTACTAGTCTCAACGGATTTTACTAACTGACCCGTGTTAGTAAATCTTGACCATGAACTTTATTTAAGGATATACAACTAATAGTGCGCTTCCCAATATCAATTACAAACTACGTTGTAACTGCGCACTATACTGTAAATCCTAGGGTCTTTGTCTAGTATACACTTATCACTGAACCAGATTCAGTTTCGATCTAATCGTAATCAGATTAGATCGAATAAGTGTATAAAAGACAAGGGTGCTACCATTAAATTAGTAATATTTGTGGAAAATAGAATTGCTCGTATTTATGAATCGGACATAAATACGACCGGATTGGCACTCTGAGCACCAACCCTAATATGTTTTACCTCATGCAACATTCCTAGATCGTTACATGCAAGTAAAATATCATCTATATAAAGCATGAGAAATATAAATTTGCTCCCACTGATCTTAATATATATGCATCTATCAACTTTACTTTCCACAAAGCCTAGAGAGGAGATTACATAGTCAAACTTTAGGTACCAGTGACGAGAGACTTGTTTCAAACTATAAATAGACTTTTTAAGTCTACAAAAAAGATGATTTTCACCATCTATCTGAAATCCTTCAGGTTGTATTATATATACCTCTTCACTTAATTCTCCATTTAGGAATACAGTTTTAACATCCATCTGATGTAGCTCTAAATCATAATGAGCTACTAGTGTCATGATTACTGTAAATGTATCTTTAGAAGATACAGGAGAAAAAGTTTCAATGTAATCTATTCCCTTTCTCTGAGTAAATCCTTTGGCAACTAATCTGGCTTTAAACCTTTCGATATTCCCTTTGGAGTCTTTCTTGGTCTTTTATACCCATTTACAGCCAATAGGTCTACAACCTTCAGGTAATTCAATAAGCTCACACACATCATTATATCATATAGATTGCATTTCATCCCTTATTGCATTCCACCATAGATCGGATTGAGTTCTAGAAACATGTTCTTTAAAATTTATTGGATCAACACATTGGCTTATGTCATAATCAATCTCATTTAAATAAACTTCATAATCAGAGGGAACAACAGACCGCTTTACCCTATTTGACCTTCTTAATGGAACCTCTATAGTTATATCCTGTAATGGCGGAACATTATTTACCTATATGGGTTCCTCTTCCATAATTGGATTAGTCACAGGTGTAGGTTCCAAGGTCTCAAATTGTATGGGTATAGGTATATGAAAAATTCTAGTCCGTTGTCATTGATTTGATATTTTTGTATGATTATCATTATCAGCCACATCAAATTCCAAGAACTTAGCTGTTTGTGATTCTACAATCCTGGAACCCCCTTCTCTGCAGTAGAATCTGTAGCATTTAGAATGAACATGGTATCATATAAAATAGCAACGAGTTGATCTGGATTGCAACTTACCTAAAGTGGGATTATAAAGACGTACTTCTGAAGGACATCCCCAAACGCGGAGGTGACTAATGATATGTTTCCTACCAGTCCATATTTCAAAAGGAATTCTAGAAACAAACTTACTTGGAACTCTATTGAGGATGTATAACACTGTTTTAATTACCTCACCCCAAAGGAAATCTGAAAGATTAGTTTGAGCATCATACTCCTCACCATCTCTTGAAGGATGCAATTTCACCTTTCGGCCACACCATTCTGTTCAGGTCTACCTGGCATAGTAAATTGACTTACTATTCCAAAATCTTATAAGTATCTGGAAAACGATCAATATATTTGTCCACTGACCCTATGTTTACCATAATACTCACCACCTCGATCAGACCTAATAATCTTGATAATTTTTCCCAGCTGTTTCTCAACTTCAGTCTTGAAGATCTTGAATTTATTAAGGGCTTTCGGCTTTTCATAAATCAAGTACTAATATCCATATCGGGAAAATCATCAATGTTAATAATACTTATTATTACAAATCGTGGGTGAATAAAGTCCACTTATGTCTATATGAATAATTTATAAAAGATCAGAGCTACGAGTTGATTTCTTTTTCTTGATTTTGGTTAGTTTATCCTTACAAAAATCAACACATATTTCTAGGTCATTAAAGTCAAGAGTATGTAGGATATCATTCCTTATTAACCTTTCTATTCTTTCCTTAGAAATGTGGCCAAGTCTCTTATGCCACAACATGGATAACTTTTCCTTTATTAAAGGTCTTTTGGTATCTTATTCAACATTATATGAATCAGAATAGACTTGACTTGATGTTAAGCAGAGACTGTACAATCCATATGACAAAACACAATGGCTAATTTTATTTGAGTTAAAATATACAGATACAGAACCTGTATTAAACTCAAAACCATAACTTTGTTTGTCGAGTACATATACTGATATCAAGTTTCATCTAAAAGATGGTACATACAAAACACTTGTCAAAACAAGTTCATAATTGGAGACTAGTTTTAAAGAAAAATATCTCCAACATAATGTACATCTACCAATTCATTATTGCCAACTACAAGCTTGAACTCATCCTTATTTGATTTCCTATTGTTTATGAATCTCTGTAATGTGAAAGCAATGTGATTAGTTGCTCCACTGTCAAGCCACCAAGAACTGGATGTGACATTAACATAACTGGATTCACATACAATAAAAACTAAAGAGATACATGTATGCCCATGTTTCTCTAACCAAACTTTATACTTAGAACATTCTGACTTCTTATGCTCTTTCTTTTTACAAAAGAAATATTTAAGTTCTTTTTTGAAGAAACCTATAGTACCACCCTAAACATTGTCTGACCAGTTTTATTGTAATTCTGAACATTACCAAAGCTTAAAATTTAGATTTCTTATCTTTCTTGCGAGGCTTAGATATAATGAGAGTTGTATCCAGATATCCTGCCTTAAGTTTCTCTTCCTCAGAAACACATATGGTAATGAAATCATTAACATTCCACAGTTCTTCCCTCGAATTGTAAGTAGTTACAATTGTACCAAACTCTGTAGGCAGAGTATTTAATGCTTGATAGACAATGAAAGCATCAGGAAGAACAATGTTAAGATTTTTCAGCTTGTTCTGAATATGGAACATCATCAAAATATACTTTTTAATACATTCATTACCATTATACTTCATTGAGTATAATTGCTTCATAAGGGTACCAATTTCTGCATTGATTGAGACATTATATCTTTCAGATACAACTGTCAGGAAATCTTTTGGTATAGAGGTTTCTGGAAGACCACTTAGCAAATGCTCAAGAATGGATCTCTTTATAGTCAAATAGCACAAGCGATTTGACTTATGTCATACTATATGCATATGCTTATCCGTATCAGTACTGAAACTATTAATATTAGATAGCTTATGAGTATTCATAGCAAGATCAATATCTGCTAATTCTATAGCCAACTTCACATCTCTATTCTACACTTTAAAATTGGAGCCAGTTGACATCTGTATAGTCACAGTGTTGTTGTTAATTGAAAATGTGACTGAAAAATAAATAACAATGCAATTCTTTAGTTTAAGTACAACACAAGATAATAAATAATACTCCAAGTCATAAAAGAGTATTATACCAAGAATTTGAGCACATCACTATATAAACACCTTTGGGCAGAATATACAATATGTAATTAAAAATTCTTCATATAAGACGATTCAGAAACTTATCCAATCTTCATAAATTTACTACCTTTAGGTGAATAAACCACTCAAACTAGTCCATTCTCAGCTATATATCTCATATGTAATATTTCTAAAATTTAACATACAATTCACATCTTTGGACAGAAGACTGCACATCAAAAAATAGAAACATCCATAAAACATGTGAGACCGTCATCACTTAAAAGATTCAGTAAAAAAAGTCACTTTGGTGGCTGCTGTTTCACTAAACTCATAAGCAATTCTCACATCGGAATACACTTTATATTATCTTGAAAATAACCTTTATAATGGAATTTTATTCTTGATAGACAATAGGCTGAATTGTCCATAAAATTACATTCATTAATATTGTGATAAAATTTATGAGATGAATTAATTCTTTATATTTATCTTTATGTCACAAATAAAATTAATTGCATTGAAATTTTCATTATGAGACAATTTAATTTTCTCTAACAAATGATAATTTTTTATATCTATGTATAAATAAAACTTTATGAGATAACAATTTATCTCTTAAATTGTCACAAATAATTAATTATGACTTTATATTGAAATTTTGGGATAAAAATGAAATTAAAATGAAACCCAGTGAACAAAATATAATAGCCGGGGACCTGTATACTATTATTCAGAGGTCTGATGGATATTAGCCAAAATGGCTTATTCGCGCATGAGTTGTGATCTCCCCCTCCCCATACTGACAATTCCCCTCCCATTGTCTCCCCTCAATTTCCTAAAATACCCGCTCTCTTTGTCAAAAATTTCATT
Source organism: Zanthoxylum bungeanum (assembly GCA_019454045.1). Classification (NCBI taxonomy): domain Eukaryota; kingdom Viridiplantae; phylum Streptophyta; class Magnoliopsida; order Sapindales; family Rutaceae; genus Zanthoxylum; species Zanthoxylum bungeanum. The sequence continues at coordinate 235,470 of SKCR01026442.1, read as the reverse complement.
CCCCAATAAATCAAATATATCCATATATATATATATATAAAACATATATTTATTTTATTTTATTATTAAATTTTTTATTTTTTATTTTAATATATATATATATATATATATTTTTTTGTTTAATAAATATTACAAATTTCATATTTATTGTTATTTATTTTGTATTATTTATTCATTTAATTTTTGTGATTCTTTTTTTAATTTATTTAACACTACTTATGTATTATAAAAATATTCTCATGTATATTAGAAAAATATATATTTAAAAAATAGTACAAATAACAACATAAAAAATTACACTTAAAAATATAAAAACATAAATTCTAATATATGTTGCCTCCAAAGTCTCATCCTGACGCACTTGGTGATATTCTCAATATTTCGTACCATAATTGATTACGAATCATATAACGAGTGACTCATTCTTTAGCTTCGTACGATGAAGGTTCCCACCACCACATTGGAATGGGTGGTACATGATATTGGGGGTGTAAGAAAACTTGCACAAAGTGTCTGCCAACATGAGCAATAACTATTTCTTGACGCTCTTGCTCTTGAATTGCAGGGGACCTTAATGGTAAATGAGTAAAATAACTCCAAACATTCTCAGCAAATGTATGCAGTACAAGATTGTACCTCGAAGCGATGACAATTTCTAAACTCATTAAGTCTATCCAATGCATTAAGTGTAATAGATTGTCTACCCATCTATTTGATGGATAAAGTCGATCATATAAATCCTTATCTTGTTGATAGAGTCCATCCAATGATATGTTGAAGGGGAAAGAGAAAATGAGATGAGAGAGACTCAAATGATCTTACCTTCAAACTTGCAAACTACCTCTTTATATAAGAAGTAAACACAAATAAAATAAATAATTTTTAATAAAGTAAAAGTAGATATGGATACTAATTTACGAAATTAAATAAGACAAATAACTTTTAATAAAGAAAATATAAAATCATAATCATAATCAACACTACTTTTAATAAAGTAATTTTTTTAAAATAAAAAAAATAAAAGTATATATGGATACTGATTTACGAAATTAAATAAGACAAATAACTTTTAATAAAGAAAATATAAAATTAGAATCTGAATCAGAATCAACACTACTTTTAATAAAGTAATTTTTTTAAAAAAAAGTAAAAATAGATATGGATACTGATTTACGAAATTAAATAAGACAAACAACTTTTAATAAAGAAAATATAAAATCAGAATCAGAATCAACACTACTTTTAATAAAGTAATTTTTTTTTTAGTAGAAGTAGATATGGATACTGATTTACGAAAGTAGATAAGACAAATAACTTTTAATAAATATATTAGATTTATTAAACAAATAAACTATCAAAAATTTTATTTTATAAATTTATTTTATTTGGTTAAATTATATAAATTATACATAAATAGTATTAATTAAATTAAAAATGAATCAAAAAATTAAATGAATAAAAACGAAATTTGTAATATTTATTAACAAAAATCAAAAATCAAAAATCAAAAATCAAAAATCAAAAAATAAAAAATAAAAGATATAATTAATAAAATAGCAAAGGGAATTATAATTAGTATATATTTATTTTTAAATTAATATATATATATATATATATATATATATATATATATATATAATTATTGGCAAATGAACTTATAATAATTAGGGGAGTAAATTTTGACAAAGAATGATTACATAAGGGACATTTTCGATTTTTTCATAGAGACAAGGGGGGTTTGGTCGGGGAAGAGTAATTTACTTCGCGCGTGCGCTGTCTATACAATCAATCAAAAGCCGACAGCTTCTTTACAATAATGTAGAAGCCAACAGCTTTTAATAATACAATAATGCCCCATCATCATGATCCATTATCATATTATTATTATATAAAAAAAAAAAAAAAAATTATAAGCAAATTAAAAAATTGAAAATCAATTATTTGCTTTTCATTACAACAAATGCGCATTAGTCTCCCCAATTTGAGATCCATTCTTCTTTTCACCATATTTCAATTTTCACAAATCCCAAAATTTACATATCTGATTTAATAATTAATCCAATAATTTTATGTACTTAAAAATTGGATTAATTAATAATATTCATTAACATATCAACATAATATAGATCTAATAAAAAATTCATCCGAAAAATTCATCAAAATTTTCTTTAACTTTATGAAAAATTCATAAAATCTAAGATTGTGATTTTGATGCTCTGATACCACATGTTAGAATTTATTTTGCAACATGACCTTTAACACAAAAACTTAGAATATAAATTAATGAATTAATCAGATGATTCAGAAAGCGTACCTGATTTAGAATCCATATATTCAATGAAAAAAATTGACAGATCTATTGACTGTTTACACTGAGAAGATCACTTTCTACTATCATCTTCTTGATGGTGAGAAACTTTTAATCTGCCTATAAACTTCCTTATACCAAATATTTCTTAAGCTTAAAACTTTTCTTTTCTCTCTCAATTGCTCTCGGCAATTGCTAATATATATTGCCAGTGAAGTGAAGCATGCATATGATTACATATAGGCAATTGCTTCTTCTACATATATTGCTTGCTGAGTGTGTATGTATATATACCAAAAAATACACTTGCTCAGAGGAGCAAGTTTAACCAATTCATTTAGATAATGAGAGAGACATAAAGCTTAATTATTGATCAATATTTTGGTGAAATTTATTGAGTAAGTTGCAGGAGAGTGATGATGAGACTTTAGCTCACTAATTTATGGAGTGTAATGGACTCACTCATAAAAAAACCCATAATATCTCCAAAGTCTATTCTAATGTCCATACATCAATTAATATAAAGTTCAGTCCACTTTATTAGATCATAAAAAATTGAACTTTACCGTTTTTATTACAAAACCAATTATATTAACGCTTTATTCAAACTTATATCATAATTAATAGAAATTCATATTTAATATTAGAATAAAATATTATAACATGTGATCTTCTCCACTGATCGCTCCACATGCAACATCTCTGTCACCGTCCCTACTACTCGATAACCACTTGATAATATGAAACTTCGAAGTTTTTTTCTTCTATTTATTTGTTTCATTTTAACAAATATATGTCTGATAATTTTCCTTGACCTGCGAAGCTCTTTATCATCTTTAACTTTGATTTTATCTGTTTTTATTTATAATTTTTGCTCATGAAAAATAAAAGTAAAAATTGCAGAGTCATGTGCTTTAGTTACTTCAAGGGAAGTTAATTGATATGCAATAGATAAAAGTGTATTTTTCCTTTTAAATTCAGAGTATAATTTGCACCAAATTTACTGATTTTAAACATTAATTAATTTGGACAAGGCCTTGGAACTGAGAATTAGGCTTTTTTTAGTTGAATTCTAGTTTTGCGATTATATATATATATGCTGATATGTTAAATTTTGTGGCAAAAATTAGATCGAAACGCTGTTCTAGATCCTATGTGCATGTGAAGGTTTTTATTTATTAATTTTATCTGTAGATGGTATAATTAAGTTGTGAATTCAAGTTAGTTTCATTATTTAGGAAATACTGGCGTGTTATTTGAGGGTTAACAATCTATGCGATTGATTTTGTACATTTGTGTCAATGCATTTTTTCTTGTTAAGGAAAATTATTATGAAAAATAATATTAAAGAAATAATATCCGTATATTATGGAATCAATTTCTAAAATAGAATTTCTAGTATTTTTAAAATTTATGATTTTATTATATTTCTCTATTAAATGAAGATTTTCTATATTCATAATTATATGATTCCTTTTCTATTTTGATTATCTATGTAACTTATATAGAGACCTCTACCATTCTAAATATAATATAGAGTGAATTCAAGACTTTCTTTCATTATCTAACATGGTATCATACACCAGAATCTGACTTTTCTAGTTTCATTCTCTTGTTCTCATCGGCGCTTGGGGATTACGGCCACTATCGGCAAGTGAACATCATGCGCCACCCCTTCATGAATGCTTCACCAGTCATGCGCCACTCCTTCACAGGTATGCTCTGCGCCGACTCCTTTCGGGTTTTGGCTCTCTTTCAGATTTTCGCGCTCCTTCGGGATTTCACTCCCTCTCAGGTTTCAGCTCTGTCTCAGGCTTCAGAAACCTGTTGAGATTTCGATCCCTCTCCGATTTCAGATCTCTGTTAGGTTTCAGCTATTTGTCGGGATTTTTCTCCCTCTCGGTCTTCAGCACTCTCGGGCTTTGGCTCACTATCGAGATTTCGCTCCCTCTTTAGCTTCGGCAATCTCGGTATGCTTTAAAATCAGAGAGCGAAAAGGGATGAGCAACATCAGATTCGGTCCGTAGCATAATTGATATAATCTCTATACTAATTGGACTAATTACAAGACACAAAGCTCAGAAGATCAAAGACGCCATGACAAGCCTAGCCCAACGTCATGTAACCGAATTGAAAAAGCACAGTAGAAGTCAAGTGGACTCCGTGAAAGACGGTTCAAGAGTTATACACTTGACCCAAGTCATCGAGGAGCAGCATGGATCTGTTTCATTTGTATAAGCTTAGTTTCATTATACTATTATTATACTATTTATTTATTTGCATGTATGAAACAAAATGTGGATGCATGTTTTATTTCGCTTCGTGTTAGTTTATTTGTATTTATTTGTTTGTTTCATAATGTGTTAGAAATTATGAGTTATGAGCTTGAGTTGATAATGAGTAATTTAAGGTCATTTTAACTTTTTGCATCTATTAGGGTTTGATTAAGCATATTTTCAAGGGAAAATGGGGAACTTCATTTTTGAGAGAAAATACTATTGACGTGGTTAATACTTTGTGAGTTTAAGTAATTTATTAAAAGTTCAGTGATTGAACAGAGACTTATCAAGGGTGGTATCCTTTGTGGCGACCTTTTGCTGGCAAGATTGATATGAGGCTATCTACAAGAGTTTTCAAGAACAAGTTCTTTGGGGGTCTACGGGATTTTAGAATGAGCTTTGTCTTTATCGTATCAAGTTTCGTATCAGCCCTTTTCCTGAAAACGGACTAGACGAATGCCACATTTCCATAAGGATACTTAGATGCCCTCAAGCGTATTATATATAAAAGGTCAATTACAAATACAAAGGTCAAGTAAACTTCATTTCTAACTTTATCTTCTCCATTTTTTAGGTTTCTATGAAACCTATTTCTCATTTTAGTCCCAAATTTTACATGACCGTTAAAGTTTTGTCGTCAGCAACACCGACCTCAACTCTTAACAGTTGGTCTTTCTATAAATGAGTCTGATTGCGGTAAATACACGTTACGCAAGCGCACGTATCGCTCGAGTAGTATAAATGTATCGATCCATCGAGGACTTAGTAATTATGCTATTAATTAATGAAGCTAAATTTCTACAAGTATCTAATTGAAATTGATTGTTGGTTGGATGGTGATTTTATCTAAAATAAATAAATAAAACAAAGATAGTTTCCAAAATTAATCAATTATATGAAAATATCTAGGGTTGTGAATCATCCCAATATTTTTCTAAGGATGAATTGATTACCTTATACTTGTGTAATATGCTGGCTTATTAACCTGGAACACAAATGTATGCAAAAGCCTCTTTCGATTTTCAATTGCAAATATTCAAAGTTACTTAATTAACTATATGTCTATGTGAACTAAGAAACCCAAATTCATTAAGTTCAAGTTCCAATTGTGATTACATCCGCCCTACATGTATATTTCTATCCTGGAGGGAAATCCCTAAAGTGAGATCGTGTGTTATTGAATCTACGGCTAAATCTAAAATCCTTTTGTCAAGTTCATCTTAAGTTTACCAAATCAATCTTATTGGTGATCAGTCAACAATAAGCATTAAGATCTAGATTCAATAAATAAGCCAAAACATCACACAAGACATAAGATAAATCAACTTATAAAATCATTAATTAGTTTTCATCACAACACTAGATAATGTATTTAGTTACAACACATACCTAAGATTACTAAAGAAATAATTAAACAAAACATTATAAAAATGATTGGAAACTATAAAATGCAATAATAAAATAAAATGCTGGAGTCAGATGATCCACTTTTAATATTTCAATTATAGAAATCTCATTTTTTTTATAATATATAAATTGCATTTGTTACCCAATTAATTTAATTCAGGATTTAATTATGTCAGAACATGTAAAACCAGTCATGAATGTGGTGATATCATTTGTCAATAGACCAGCCATATAGGCGGTATTCATCTGTCCATAAAACCAATCATATAGGCGGTACTCAATTATGTCAAATATATAAAACCAGCCATATAGGCGGTAACAAAGTCTGTCGATAATTAATGCAGATTATATATTAATCATTAAATTATAATTTATATATTATAATATAAGTGAAATTAATCTATATTATCATATTAAGAGCTTCACCCTTTACCCCAGCAAAAAGAAGTTACATACTCATGCTTTGAATAAAAACACACAAAATTTTATTACTGAAATAAAAAGAAAATACAAGAAAGCTTAAAAATAAACACAAAAGATACTCTCTTCTAAGTTTTCCAGAGAATCTCCAGAAGAAAGCATGAAAATTCTTTCTGATTTAGCCTGCTATTTATAGGCAAAAATCATGTCTGACGTCGCGACGCTGATGAACTTGAGCGTCGCGACGCGCCAACTATCAACACATAATTCACTACTGATACACTTTCGGCGCATAATTGATCCGACTTCGTGATGCGCACTGTCTTCTGACGCCCACGTTGTATGCTTATGCCTCATTCTGTCTTGAGTTGCGTCACAACGTGCTTGTAAATTCCATTATTGCCCTTAATTGTTCCAAATGTCATCGTTTTAGTCACGAGTTGATTCCATTAACTTCCGATATTATTTATATCTGTAAAATAACCAAAAACACATCAAAATACTCATAAGACTCGAGAAACTTATAAAATATTAAGTAAAATGGATGGTAAATATTGATATATTTTTTTGCTTATCACACTCCAAAACCTAACATTTTGCTAGTCCTCGAGCAAAACAAACAAAAACAAAATGAAATAAATAACTAAGATTAAATTAATCTAAGCCACTTTCGTAGGGATCACGATTGCATTTAGCGTATGCAATAAGCCTTTAAACCTCTACGTGTCCCTAGTGGACGAGTTATAGTCTCGTGAAGGTTTACAGCGACGATAACTACAAACGTCAATTAAATGTACAATCAATCATACAAAACTAAATAAAAATAAACAAAATAAATAAGTTAGTAGTAGAACTAAAAAAATTCTTATCCAAGTTAGTAATTGTTTTCTTTCTTTCTAAATTACCAAATAAGTAAATTCTCATATACTTTTTACCATTCTCCTATACAAAATTAACAAGGTATTAACCAATTTATTGTGCCCAAAATATTCACAAGTGTAGTTGAAAAGAGAGTAATATTTTTGTTACTAAAATTATATCAGAATTCACACATTTTTTAACGATGGAAATTTATTTATAAGTGCAATATATATATATACACACACACAAATTCCACTGATTTTTAGGTGATACTTCCAATAAACTAGAGAACTAAATATTACAAAATTTTCACTTACAACTCATGTTCATATGTTACTGTGTATGTTGATAATACTTGTCAAATGAGCATATGAAGATCAAATTTAATCAATATTATGGAGAATTCACAAATTTAAATAATTCAAAAGGAAATAAAAAAAATAACTTGTTACGAATTAAACTGAGATACGTCTTAGGAGCAGAAAATCCTTACACAACTATCTCAAAATAACAATTCCACTTGGTTAGTAAAAAATTTGTTGTTAGTTTGTGTGTAGTTAAAAACATAAAATAAAATCAAAACATTTTTTTTTACATACAAAATAGCAACAAAACAAAAATAACAATAAAGCAAAAACAACATAATAAAAACTTAATCACAACAATAAAAATAAAGAAACAAAAACAAACTAGTCAACTATCCCCTCCCCCAACCTAATTGAGTCATTGTCCCCAATGTCTGAAAGAGAAGAAGAAGAGTTTAGAAGACATCACATGGTTAGTGTGAAATTGATAATTACATGTACGACTAAAAAGAAAACTACAGATTAAAATCCAGATTTACTCTGCGTTTTTTGCCACGATCGTTGTCAGACCAGTTCAACTTGGAAAAAATAGGGTCGATTTTTGGTTCATAAGTTAAGAGTTGGTCAATTAAATTATTAGCTGTTTTTACAGTTAGGAATAAATCTTTTACTGGTTTTGAAATAAACTCATTTCTTTTGGAATCTTCAAGAAATACAAAAAGAAAATCGAAAAATCCATCAACATTAAATAGTCCAATGGGTTTATGGTGAATGTTCAAGTTCGCCCAAGATATCACTGTGAATATTTCTTCCATAGTGCCCAGCCCACCTGGTAAAGCAATAAAAGCATTAGCATAATTAATCATTTCAGAAAGTCTTGCAGACATACTTGAGACAATGCATTCTTCTCCATTTGATTTTCCGATGAGGTTTCTGTCCGCCAAAGGTTTTGGAATGATCCACAAAACTTGACTCCCACCTTCTTGTACGGCCTTTGAAACATATCACATCAATCCAAGATTGCCACCGCCATATACTAAGTGCATATTTCTTTCTGCCATAACTCTACCCAATTCTTTTGCAGCCTCAACAAATTCTGGTTTAGATCCAGAGCTAGTTCCACAAAACACACAGATATTAATGACTCGTCTTCTTGAAGTTGCTTCCATTTTTTGTTTCTCTTATCTGGATGTGTCGAAGAGAGAAATAACGAGCTGGATTTATAGATCCTGAAAAATGGGTGAGTATTAAATGCACTAGTACCTACCAAATGATAATTATTAGATGAACAATAAAATAGATCGTGAAAGTCAAAAAATTTAGATATTGTCGGCGAAAATAAAAGAAATCAAAACAGTAAAGCAAATTAAAATAAATATTTAAAGTAACATAAATCAAAGCAATAAATTGAAAATGTATACTTGTAGTAGTGATTGTGGCTCATATCTTCCTCTGGTTTTACGTACAGTAACGGCTTGAACGCCCTCTATGGGTCGGGGATAGGCTTCCCATCCAATTTTCTTATAAATTGACAAACATGGTCTTTTAAAGTCATATTCCCAAGACTGTATTGCTGTCATTCTTTTTGGAATTGTGTATGTAAATTGCAAATCGCTCAATGAACATATCCACTAGGATGCGTCTCAAGAGTCAACGATATGTCAGCCATCTCTAATGAATTGAATTTTATCTTCACGATTTTTAGACACCATTCCTAAAGAACGACAACGAGTGTTGCATGTCCAGCGTGCCTATTTATAACAAACACCTAATTGCTTAGTTCTTCATTTCTTAGCATATGTGTTTTTCCCTAAATCAGGCATACAAGAAATGAAAGAGTCAGATGACTCACCTGCCAAGCGAACCATTGTTTCTATTACCCAACGAATATCACTAGGAATAACATGGATCATAAGAAGCCTTATTCTTTCGGTGTGTGCTTTGTAGATTTTCATCAGAGAATTTTGGGGGAGAGAAGGAAAATATTTGTGAAGTTTTACGAGCGTTTCATCCATTCTTTAATGGCTCATGTCTGCAATTTTTCCTACAAAAATAAAACACAAAATAAAGCACACATTATTTTAATAAACACACATTGCGTGGGTTGCGTCTCTGCTAGCGCTAAGTTTAACGTCTTCAGTCATACATGACTGCCCAAAATATTACGCTAGATCGGCCATTGTGAGACTTTCATTTTGACGCTTGACGGGCTCTCCATAATAGTGCTTGACACGTTGGTTGTTGACCTTGAAGGTGTTGCTAGAGTTGGGGTCACGTAGCTCAACTGCTCCATAGGTGACACTTGGGTGATCACAAATGGACCTGACCACCGTGATTTCAGCTTGCCAGGGAAAAGTTATAACCTTGAGTTGTATAATAAAACCTGCTGCCTTGGTTCTAGTTATCTATGCACTATTTTCTAATCATGCCACTTCTTGATCTTTTCCTTGTATATTTTGGCATTTTTATAAGTATGGAGACAAAATTCTTCTAATCCATTTAGTTGGAAGAGCCGCCTCTCCTATGCTGCTTGAAGATCAAAATTAAACTTTGTCAGTGCCCAATATGCTTTATGTTCAAGCTCCACATGCAGATGACATGCTTTTCTGAACACCAGTCTATATGGGGACATTCAAATGGGCTTCTTGTAAGCTATCTGGTAGGTCCACAATGCATTATCTAATTTTTTGGACTAGTCTTTCCTTGTTGAACTAACAGATCGCTCCAAGATTCTTTTGATTTCTCTATTAGAGACTTCGACCTGACCACTTGACTTTGGATGGTAAGCAGTAGCAACTTTGTGAGTAACTCCATATTTGGCTAGAAGTGCATCAAAGTACTTGTTGCATAAATATGTGCCACCATCGCCGATGATTGCTCATGGTGTTCCAAAGCGAGTGAAAATATTTCTCTTGAGAAATTGTAACACCACTTTAGAGTCATTTGATGGCAGTGTTGTTGCTTCAACCCACTTGGAGATGTAGTCTACTGCAAGCAGAATGTACATGTTTCCATGTGATGGAACAAATGGTCTCATGAAGTCGATCCCTCATACATCAAATATTTCAACTTTGAGGATGCTTTGGAGAGGTCTTTCATTCATTCTTGAGATATTTCCTGTCCTCTGGCACCTGTCAGATTGAAGAACAAATATATGAGCATCTTTAAACAAGGTGAGCCAAAACAAACCTGATTGCAGTACTTTAGCTGTGGTCTTGTCTCTGCTGAAATGTCTGCCATATGTAGATGAATGATAATGTTGTATGACGCTATTGACCTCCTCTTATGGTACACAACACCGCAATAACTGATAAGCACATCTCTTGAATAGGTATGGTTCGTCCCAGATGTAGTTCTTGACTTCACTGTAAAATTTCTTCCTTTGCTGATGTGTCCATTTTATGGGCCATTTTCCCGATACTATGTAATTCACATAGTCACCATACCAGGGGACTTCCTGATACCTGATGGCGAATTAATGTTCATCTGGGAATTTTTCATTTATTATCAACTCATTGCCAGTTGTACCTCCATTTTCTAGCCTCGACAGATGATATGCCACTTGATTTTCTATCCCCTTCTTATCTCGGATCTCCACATCAAATTCTTGCAGTAAAAGCACCCAACGGATCAATCTAGGCTTGGCATATTTCTTTGCTATCAGGTATTTGATGGATGAATGATCTGTGTAGACCACCACCTTGGGACCCAAAAAATAAGAGCGGAAATTGTCGAAAGCAAACACTACTGCCAGCGACTATTTTTCAGTTGTTGTGTAGTTGAGTTGTGCTTCGTTCAAGGTCTTGTTGGCGTAATAAATGGTGTGAAAAAATTTCGCCTTGCGCTGTCCCAAAACTGCACCCACTGCAAAATCACTCGCATCACATATTACTTCAAAGGGAAGTGCCCAATCTGGTGCTACTATAATAAGAGCAGAGACCAACTTCTGTTTCAAGATCTCATAAGCATGGTGGCATTTATTGGTGAAATGGAAGGGCACATCTTTCTCCAGTAGGTTGAATAATGGTTTGGAGATCTTGGAGAAATCTTTGATGAATCTTCTGTAAAATCCTGCGTGCCTAAGAAAACTTCGAATCCCTTTGACAAATGATGGTAGAGGCAGTTTGTTTATCGTATCAATCTTTGCTTTAGCTACCTCAATTCTCTTATGTGAGATCCGACGTCCCAATACAATGCCTTCATGTACCATGAAGTGGAATTTCTCCCAATTTAGTACTAGGTTAGTGTCTTCACATCTTTACAATACCTTTACTAAATTTTGCAAGCATTGGTCGAACGAATCCCCAAACACTGAAAAGTCATCCATGAAGACTTTCATACTTTTTCCTAACATGTCTGAAAAGATGGCCATCATGCATCATTCAAAAGTGGAAGAAGCATTACAAAGCCTAAAAGGCATTCTGCGGAATGCGAAGGTATCATATATGCATGTGAAGGTAGTTTTCTCTTGATCTTCTGAAGCGATGGCAATCTGATTGTACCCGAATATCCATCTAGAGAGCAGTAGTAATCATGCCCTGCCAGCCTATCTAGCATCTGATCAATGAATGATAGTGGGAAATTATCATTCCGTGTGGCTTTATTCAGCTTCATGTAGTCCACACACACTCTACATCCAATCACTATTCTTATCGGAATTAGCTCATTCTTCTTATTGGTGACTATCCTCATTTCTTGGGTATACATTGCATAGGGCTTACCCAAGAATTATCAGAGATGGGATAGATAATGCCTGCATCCAACCACTTGATGATTTTTTCTTCACTGCTTCCTTCATAATTGGATTCAGCCTTTGTTGATGCTCCAATGTAGTTGTGTATTCATCAATATTTTATGCATGAAAAATGATGGATTGATGCCTCGTATGTCTGTTATAGTCCAGCCAATAGCTCTCTTGTGCTCACGTAGCACTCTTAGCAACTTATCCTCCTGCACCCAAGTTAGAGATGATGCAATAATAACAGGTATAGTAGAAGAGTCATCCAAGTATGCATACTTGAGGTGGCTTGGAAGTGGCTTTAAATCCAGCTGCGTGGTTCCTCTATCGAGGGCTTGACTTGTATTTTTAGTTGGTATTTCCAAGCTTTCTACCTACAGTGTCGATCTGAAGTGAGGGGCTCCATCAAGATAGTTTATACATTTCAGAATCTCGTTATCTAATTCTTTATCAGACATGTTAGTGATGCATGCTTCAAGTTTGTCAGTGAAAGTTTGCATTGCATCTGTGTTCTGGATGACACTATCTATTATGTCAAGTCTAAAGCATTCCTCCTATCCTTCGTCATTTGGAAATTTCATGGCTTTAAACACATTGAACGTTACTTCTTGGTCTTACACCCTCATGGTTAGCTCACATTTTTGCACATCTATGATGGTTCGACCTGTTGCCAAGAATGGTCTCCAATGATGATAGGCACCTCTTTGTCTTCCTCCATGTCCAACATAATTAAGTCTGCTAGGAAAAGAATTTGTCCACCTTGACAGGTACATTTTCCACTACTCCTCTTGGATATGTGAGTGATCTGTCAACGAGTTATAGCATGACTAATGTGGGTTTTGTTTCTCCAAGTTGTAGTTTCCTGTAGATAGTAAATACATCAAGTTAATACTAGCACCCAAATCACATAAAGTCTTACCAAAATAATGGTTCCCTATGGTGCAAATGTTGGGAAGCGGCCGCGAGTGCGCAATAAAAAAAATTATTAAAATTATGATGCCGCTTTCCCTTTGCCCAAGACCCATTTGTTTTGATTATTCTACAAGCCTAGACATGTTACTATATATTCTAAGCATAAAACTCATAAAACATGCAAAGAACATAAACCTAAACATGCTATCTATCATAAGAACTGTAATTAAAATAAAGAAAGAAAAAGACTTACTTGAACCGTAGAGTCCTCAAGTCCTCCCTCCAATCTACAAGCTTTTCTCGAACACAGCAAGCTCTTCCACGTTCCAAAGAGCCACCCAAGTGTGTGGCCTCCAAAGATGCACACACCAAAGCCAAAACTCAACGGCAAGACTACGCCTTCAGTGCACATGTATTTTTCCCTTGGTGCTAGCCTTAACACGTGAATAGTAATTTTTATTTATTTATTTATTCCAATTCCCAAAGTGCCCCTATCATCATTCACCAATCCCTAAGCCACTATGGAACCTCATAAATGATTTGTTCAATAATTAAACACATTGAACCATTTCTAAACAATTCCTACAACAATCATATATGCTGTTAAATATGTACTGTGCACTATTAACCATTGATTTCGACTTGGTTGTGTGTGACCTTTTGGGTTCCCCTCAAGTTGGACATGAAATGAATCATGATAATTTAATCGAACATAAATTATCCTCCGATCAGATGGTCGTTCGATTTCAATGACCAAGGTTGACATCTAACAATATGCCAAGGCCCCCAAATGAGAAGGAAAAATATATATACCCATTCTGTATGCGATTTATATATGATACGGTCCATCGCCTCACTGTATCCCCACCTATTGACCTAGGGTACGGAAAGTGTCTACATATAACGTCAAATGTATGATGTTGATAGTGTCATGAATCGTGCTAGCCCAAGAATCTCACATGATTCTTCCGTTGTGGCCACACTCTCAAGCACTGATCACATATATCAACCTGCGAACTGTAATATTACTCTTATAAGAAAATATTATCCCAGAGAGTGGCGATTCTCTGTTGTATCTTTACAAACTTCATGTGTTTCAACAAATGACCCAATCATACCCTTATGACCAGATCTTTTGAACCAGGGAAGGAGAATGTCAAAGTTATTTGATCCACACATAAGATTGTAAAGACCTCAAGTCTAAGGACTAGTCATATAATCGATACATGAAAGTTCTCACAGACACATGTGATAAACACTCCATATGAAAACTTTCGGCGGTCAGTTCGATGGACACAAGCAACTCATGCATCCATGTGATACACCAAGCAGAAGGATCCCCGCTAGTAGCCTATGAGATCGGCTACCCCACTTAAGGGTGGATCATATCATCATGCTAGTCTCTCTATTTTGTGAACGCCCATATTATTCACAAAACTATGACTAAGAACATTTAAGAGTAATAATTCTCATAAGGCGTGGAAGCCATCGTCTTATTACTCCGAGGGCTTTATTACAGTGTTGATGATTCATATAAGTTATGTAAGACACATATAATAAAGATTTCCATTTTATTAATTAATGAAAATATTATAAATACACGTACATATAGCCCATCCATAAGTTGGGTATATGGCATATCCCTAATAGCAAGGGATGGTGAAACTGCGAGGATCTTTCAATTTTGGAAGGAGCTTACTTTGAATGATGACGACGCATTCTTCTGTAAGTGTTACAGTTTCGAAATGACCTAATTTTCACTTTCTTGACAAATTATCCTTCATGAATTTGACATAATTGTGCATCTGCTCCAATGCTTCTGCAAATGGAATGTTGATGTGTAACTTTTTGAAAATCTCCAGGAATCGAACAAATTGCTTGTCTAGCTTGTGTTTCTGGAGATGTTGCGAAAACCGTAGTGGTGGAGTTAATCCTTTTATATCATTTTCCCTTGACTCTTTATCTTCCATCTTCAGATCTGCTTCATTTTTTCCTTTGCATTAGGTTCTGTGAATCCAATATCTTTATTAATTTCAGTGCGCTTTTCAAGGTGATAGTTTGGCATTGTTCCTTTCCTCTGCTCCTTGGATTTGGTTCTGTGTCGCTAAGAAGAGTGCCTTACGGCTGTAGCTTTGAGCATTCTCCAGATGTCCCAATTGATTCTCTAGTGTCTTCAAAGATGCTGCTTGATTTTGAAACAAAGCATCGTATGATGATGCTTGCGCTTGAAACAAAGCGTCGTATTTGGCTTCTTGTGTTTTCAACTCGACAAGCAAATCTTCTATTCCTGACTTCTTTTCAGACCCTTATCCTTTATTTTTCTGTTGAAATCCAGGTGGAGGATTGTTCATTTCATGTGATCCATGCCCAGAAGTATTGCTCCATGTAAGTTATGATGATTCTGCCATCATGGGTTATAGGTATTGGAGTAGGGATTGTTTCCTTGTCTGTTGAAGTTACTGACATAGTTCACATACTCATCATGTGGGTTGTGAGATTCTACCTCTTGTCCTCCTCCATATGGTGCACTTGTAGATCCAATGTTGTTCACACTTTGCATGTTAATAATCTCCAAACATTTGCAGATTTGATCTAACTTGGCATTTACTGCTGTGTTGGCCCCTACTTCGTGGATTCCCTTCTACTGATGGGTCGTACTCCTCTCTGTTGGCCACAAGGAGTTGTTATTAGCCATTTATTCTATTAAATCCCAAGCTTGATCTTCTCATTTCCCCATTAATGTACCTCCAGCAGCGGCATCAACTATAGTCTTCATCAATCCAGTAAGCCCATTGTAGAAAGTTTGGACTTGCAGCCATTTAGCAATCTCATGGTGAGGACATTTTCAGAGCAGTTTCTTATATCTTTCCCATGCCTCACAGAAGGATTCTGAGTCGTGCTGCATAAAATATGTGATTTTGTTTCTCAACTTTACTGTTCTAGGTGGGTGTTGGACAATTATGACCCATATCATCACTATTTGTAATAAACATTGTGTTTTTGTACAATTTAACTATGTGACAAAAGGAAATTGTTATTTTATCATTATTGTAATTGTATTACTTGGATATATATATAATGATAAAAGTCCATATTGTTAAATCGGATTAATAAGATATGAGACAATATTAATCCATGAATGATTTAATCATTAAATATCCCTAGTCGTAGTATTATCGAGATTGGACATCGATAATGCGGAATAGACTAGTATTGCACTTGTGCGCGTTATAGAAGCTTAACGACATAGTTCTCATATGTTTAAGTATTGGATACTTATGCAAGTGTGATAAGAGGTTATGTTAGCCGTTGGACTGGGAACATTTCACTCTGGATAGACCCATCAGAATCCCATTGGTAGTATGGCTATGTGTCTATGGGAATCTGAATCAGGGTAGGTGTATGTGATCTTTAACATGAGACTTACGTCACTAGTACTTGCGACAATCAGTTTGCTTTGGTATTGGTCGTCCGGAGCTTTAACAGGTTCTGTGTACGCCTGTATTGGGTTTACTGAGAATCGTAGTGTATTGGATGTGATGTCAAGATGAGAGTATCACTTCAGTCATATGGAGATGATGGTCACGCAGGATATGGTAAAAGTACTCTTAAAAGCTGCAGATATCGGGAGAGTATGACTAGGTCATGACTTTTCGATTACAGAGACTAGTTACTCGTGATCCGATATATGCTTCGTACGGGGCAGACACAGAGCCAACCCTAGGCCTAGTATATGACATCCGATACTGGATCGTATTACATTATACTTTATATACTACGCCTGATACAGATTATATATTCTTCGTTGAATATTTCTGGAGAATTGGGTAGGCACGGTGCTTTGCTAGAAGCCAACCATGTCTTGTAAATCGGTGAAAACGTGGTACGGGGTACGCACGTGTCGGATAGTCCGACAACCGTATTTACTGCCAACATATCCAGGGTTCTCTTGGGTCACTTCCCAAAGATTCACCAATGACATTTGACTCGAATATAATTAATCTGAGATTAATTATGAGAGAAAAAAAATTAATCTAAGATTAATTACGGCAAGAAAAAAATCTGAGATTAATTCATCTAGAAGAGAGAACGCGATTAATTTGGAATTAATCGATTAAATAAATTTAATAGTTAAATTGGATTTTTCTATTTAATTTATTTATTTGGGCTAAAATAATATATCGGATATATTAATTGAAAATAGATTTCAATACGGAATTAAAATTGGATTTTAATTCAAGCGAATGAATTAATTTGGAATTAATTCGTAAGCAACTTTCGTAATAATTTTTCTAGGCATAATTATTTAATAAAATTGGATTTAATTATGTTGCGACGGAAAATTCGTTTAATCGGATTAAATGAATCTAGGCCCAAAGTGTGTTGTGTAAGCCAACTAAATTTGGAATTTAAATGGGTGGGACCCATGACTTACATCAACTTATCACAAATTGTGATGGAAGTAGCTGAAATAGTAATTGGATTATTAAACACACACAACAACCCACTTTTCACTATTCAACCATCTTCTCTCTTCCTTTCTTGCCAAGGCCATGAGCCTCTATTCTTTCCAAGGGAAAATTTTCTTCAAATTTTCTTAAGCTAGCACTTAAAAGAGTTGGACAAGGTGATAGGGAAACTCACCCAAGAGTTAGAAATACTCAACAAAGCTTGGAGCTTCTACATCCATTGGAGATTTTTGAAATTTCTCATCCGATCAAAGTGAGAATTTCCATAACTTATTTTGAATTATTCACATTTTAATATTGTTTAGAGATCCTTGGCATGTGTAGGACACAAAAACAATGGTAGCATGAGCCCATCTAAACTTGATTTAAATTCTAGGGTTTATGGACTTTAATTTGGGGATTTTATTTGGAGCATGTATTTCTCTAAATTGATTGTTTAGTTATGGTTGGATGATGATAACTTAGAGTTATGCAAATTGGATTTGTGAAAAAATGATTGGATCAAAATTTCCCTAATTATCTTACCTTGGCCGAAACTTACCCTAGAAAATGCTCATGGTGATTTTTTTGAAATTTGACAATTGGATATGTTAAATGCATGAAATGAATATTGATTGTTGATTTAATTGGATTTAAATCAAAATTGGATGTTATTTTTTGCCTATTGCCATGAGTTGAAGCATGTTGGATGAATTGATTTTGCTTCAATTTGTGTTGGACATGAATTGGATTGTAAAACATGATTAATTAGATTAATTGATGTTTTGGAAACATTAGATTAATTAATTAATTTTATTAATTACACTTTAATTGAATTAATAAGATATTTGGAATATTATGTTAATTTAATTTGTTGTATTTGGGCTAATGGGCTTGGTTGGGCCAAGTATGTTTTTGGACAATTGTGTTGGATCCAATTGGGCCTAAAACCATTTTCATAAAGTCCAAATATGACTTTTGGGCCTTTAATAATTTAATTGGGCCTAATGGGCCTAAATTGATTTTGGCATAGGGTGATTCCTATTTGGGCCTTGGCATTTTGGGTTTGATCCATAATGGCCAAAGTCCATGCCTAAAGAATTAATTGAAAGCCCATTGGACTTTAATTGAATTGACATTGGATGCTAATTGGGCCTTTGAGACCCAATTGGATTGGATTTGGAATCCAAGTCTAAAAGTCACTATTAAAAGTGTAACTGTTTAATTTGGAATTAAACATGAATTAGTATTGGATATAATTTAAATTGGATTTAAAATTGTAGTTCGATATAATTCAAGAATACGTACTTTGAGTATTTATTCTTAAACGAGTTGGACTCGCGCAAATCAAATCGTTCTATAAACATTGGATGGTCACTAATCAAAGATTAATTAATTGGATTAGATTAGATTGACAACATGCTTTGTGTGAATACTTGGATGTATTTGTATGAATAATGTATATCAGATGGATATTAGTTGGGTGGGGGCAATTTTGGAAATTGTTGTAAATATGGTATTTATTAAATTGGACCTGCGTGTCCAGCCTTTCACCTCCTTATCTCTTTGTATTTCTCTTCTCACCAATTCCCCTCAATGCAAATGAGGTTTCTTTATGTATTATGTAATTGGGTAGAAGAATGTAAATTGCTAGCGGGAAAGAGGAAAAATAGAGATTTGTTCTAGGAATAAATTGTATTATATATCCATCCGCATATCATTATTAAATTTTATCGCGCCTTATTATGCTTTTAGAATGCATGTTTAAGGGTGTATGATGAGACCTAATCAAAGATAATAAATTGGTTGCCAATTTACGAAAAAACCCTCACTTTAATATTAAGCATTTTCCTTCCATTGAATGGTTCTCTCTCAAGATCCAAGATTGGCTTTGATTTATTAGCCAAAGTCAAGATCATTGTCCATCATGGATGTGTTTGAACCATGAAAGTTTTATTATACATCACATGTCTTGGGCAGTTGTGACTTATTGGCCAAAGTCAAGGTCACTTCTTGTTCATCGATGTGGATTACGTAGCTTTCCCACTGTCAATGGGTCGAGCTTAACTGGAATCATTAAGCTTGTTGGCCAAAGCCAAGGCTTAGTTGATTTAGAGAAAAAGGTTAGGATGATATATTGGATATATGTTTTGGACTTGGAGGTCCACCTACCGGATCTAGGAATTGGATAGGATCCAATTGATCTTAGAGATCTACCTAGTTAAGTTTCATACAGCTTGTTGGCCAAAGTCAATGTTGTGTGTTATTTAACGGGATCCTAGCCCACTAGGAAACATGGTTTCCCGAGTACTTAATAGAGGGTTAGAGGCTCGTCGAAAAATAGTGGGAGGCCAGTATTAAATTTGTAATTTCGTTTAATACTCGCTAATACACGCTATTTTATTATTATATCACGTTATATATATATTAGTTGGACTAATATTGTTTTATTGCTTTTTTTGAACAGTTAGACGGTACAAGACACTACTCCATTTGTAGTTGGTTATATAGTTGGACTATAGTAACCATTAAATTTTGAGTGTACCCGATATCGTTGATTAGATAGTTGGACTATTGTAATTAAGATTAGCATTAGGGACATCATCATTGGTGACAATGTCTTTAAAGGCGCCAATTTTCCATATTGGGAGATGAATCTCATGATAGTCCTGGGAGCCGAGAAGTTACTCTATGTTATAGACAGACCTCTCGGGCCTGAGCCCGGACTTGAGCGACCAGTTGACCATGAGCTTTGGAAGACTCATCGAGATGATAACTTTACTACTCAGTCAGTCATGCTTGCTGCAATGACTCCTCAATTTCGTCGGCAGAACAAAGGATTGGATCCTTATAACATGATGTTGAAATTGAAGGATCTTCACAGATGTAATCTTAGATCTCAGAAGTAAAAATTGCAAAAGAAGCTCTTTCACTCGCGTATGTCAGAGGGTACATCTGTCGAGCACTACGTGTCGGAGATGATTGCTGACATCGAACATCTACGTTAGTTGGGCATAACCTTTGAGACCGAGACTTCTATAGATTTGATCTTACAGTCTCTGCCCGACTACTGGGGCGGGTTCATCATGAACTACAATATGATGAACCAAGAGAAGACTCTTGGAGAGTTGATGGTGATACTGAAAAAGGCAGAGCCAGAGCTTTTGAAGTGCAAGAAGCGGGAGGCGCATCTTACTTCGACATCCCAGAAGGTCAAGGCTTGGCCGAAAGCTTCTTGGGGTGTGAAGAAAAAAAATAAAAATGACAAGGCAAAATCATCAAAGTCTTCTCGGAAGACTAAGGATAAATTCCAAGATGTCTGCCTACATTGTGGCAAACGGGGTCACTGGAAGCGTGACTACCGTGAGTACAAGGCGCACATGAAGGAAGTGACGACGGGTAAGGCTCCGGCTTCAGGTATGTTTGTTATTGAAATAAACATGTCCACTACTGGTTTTAAAAATTGGATTTTTGATTCTGGATGTGGTACTCACATATGTACTGATGTGCAGGATCTACAGATTAGCAGGAGACTGGCTTCAGGCGAGATCGACCTGTGAGTCGGACACGGGACGAGAGTCGCTGTTTTGGCCGTAGGGACCTATGTTTTGAATTTGCCCTCGGGACATGTAATTGCATTAGGTGACTGTTATTTTGTACCTAGTTTGACTAGGAACATCATCTTTGTATCTTGTTTAACCCAATGCAGGTATATCTTTGTATTCCAGAACACTGGGTGTTTTGTATATAAAGATGACATTTTGATATGTACAACAAATGTTAATAATGGTCTTTATATTTTGAATATAAATGAATTTCAAACATATAACATGACAAATAAAAGGCTCAAATTGAGTAAAACAGATGAAACTTATATATGGCATTGTCATCTGAGACACATTAATAAGACTCGTATATCCAATCTTTCGAAGAATGGATACTTGGACGGATATGATCCTAATTCATATGATGTCTGCGAATCTTGATTTTTAGGAAAAATGCCTAAAACACCTTTTAGTGGTAAGGGTGTACGTGCCACCGAGCTGTTATCCCTAGTTCATAGTGACGTATGCGGGCCCATGTCTAGCCAGGCTAGAGGTGGTTATGAATACTTCATAACCTTTATAGATGATGCATCGCGTTATGGTTATGTGTATCTTATGAGACATAAACTTTTGAGAAATTCAAAGAGTTTTGACACTAAGTAGAAAAATAGACCGGGAAAATTATTAAATCATTACGGTCGGACCGTAGTGGAGAATACTTAAGCAATGAGTTTCTGCATTACTTAAAAGAATATGGTATTCTTTCACAGTGGACTCCTCCCGGAACACCTCAATTGAATGGTGTGTCCGAACGGAGAAACCAAACTTTGTTGGATATGGTAAGGTCAATGATGAGTCGCACTGAGCTACCAATTTCCTTCTGGGGATACGCATTGAATAGTGCAATACTTATTTTGAATAAGGTTCCGTCAAAATCTGTTGGACAAACTAATATGAAATATGGACAGAAAAGAAACCGGGTTTTGCATTCCTGAAGATTTGGGGATGCTGGGCAAACGTTAAACGTTTGGATAGTACCAAACTAGAACCCAAATCGGATAAGTGCCTATTTGTAGGTTATCCCAGGGAAAATAAATGATATTACTTCTACAACCCACAAGAGAATAAAATATTTGTTGATCTTCATGCATTTTTCCTCGAAAAGGAATTCATAGATGCAATGATAAGTGGGAAGAAAGTAGAACTAGATGAAAATCAGGGTGATACTGTTCCTGGCATCGACCCCCTCTCGAAACACGAACAGTCCATCAGGGATGAGACTATTCCACAATCTTTTAATACATAAGAATCGCGTAGGTCGGAGAGAGTCAGAAAACAACCTGAGAGGTATGGGTTTCTGATATCACATCATGTAGATATTAATCTTATTGAGGAAGATTAACCGGTTACGTATGAGAAAGCGATACAAGGTATCGACTCCGCTTTATGGCAGGGTGCCATGAAGTCCGAAATGGATTTCATGTATACCAACCAAGTTTGGACACTGGTTGATGCACCAGAAGGCATTAAGCCTATTGGTTGTAAATGGTTCTTCAAGAGAAAGACAGACATGGATGGCAACATACAAACGTTCAAAGCTTGGCTTGTAGCGAAAGGGTATCGTCAACGACATGGTATCGATTACGACAAAACTTTTTCACATGTTGCCATGAGTAAATCCATTCGGATAATGCTTGCTATTGTTGCATATTTTGATTATAAAATATGGCAGATGGATGTCAAAACCGTTTTCCTTAACAGAAACTTTTTGGAGGAAGTTTATATGCAATAGCCTAACGGTTTTTTCGTGCCAAAACATGCAAACAAGGTTTGCAAGTTAAACCGATCCATTTATGAATTGAAGCAAACATCGCGTTCTTGGAACCAACGTTTTGATGATATCATAAAAGAATATGGTTTCATTCAAAACGAAGATGATTCTTGTGTATATAAGAAGGTTAGTGGGAGCGCACTGACATTCATTGTCCTATATGTTGATGATTTATTGCTTTTAGGCAATGACGTTCCCATGCTACAATCGGTGAAAGCTTGGCTTTCGTTAAAATTCTCCATGAAAGACCTGAGAGAAACAGCCTTTATTCAGGGAATAATGATCTACCAGGATAGATCTAGAAAGCTGCTTGGACTCTCCCAGAGCTCGTACATTGACAAAATATGGAAGGGATTCAACATGGATCTGTCTAAGAGGGGACTGCTTCCAGTGTCACATGACGTCTCTCTATCTAAGGACATGTGTCCTAAAACTCAAGATGAGAGAGATTCAATGAATCAGATCCTGTTCCCTTCTGCCATAGGATCGATCATGTACGCCATGATATATATGTGACCTGATGTCTCATATGCTTTGAGCATGTGCAGTCGCTATCAGGCCGATCCAGGTGATGGTCACTGGATTGCTGTAAAGAACATCCTTAAGTATCTTAGATGAACTAAGGATGCTTCTTTAGTCTATGGAGAAGTAGAACTTGAGGTAACTGGGTATGCCGATGCAAGTTTCCAAACCGATAAAGACGACTGTAAGTCACGATCGGGGTACATATTTTGTTTGAACAACGGAGCAGTGAGCTGGAAATCTTCCAAGCAAGTGACTGTTGTCAATTCAACAACAAAAGCGGAATACATTACTGCAGCTGAGGCAGCAAAAGAAGCAGTTTGGATCCGTAAATTCCTAATTGGATTAGGAGTAGTTCTGTTAACAGTTGAGCCCGTACCTTTGTATTGTGACAATAACGGGGCTATAGCATAGGCTAAGGAACCGCAGTCTCATCAACGATCCAAGCATGTACTTTGACGATTTCATCTGATTCGCGAGATCATACATCGTGGCGATGTGAAAATCGAGAAGATCGTATCAGATGACAACATTGCAGATCCGCTGACGAAAAATATTTCTCAGCAAAAGTTTGAGCGACATGTACATAGTTCAGGTGTTAGATACTTGAGTGATTGGCTATGAGCCAAGTGGGAGATTGTTGGAAAATTATGACCTATAACATCACTATTTGTAATAAACATTGTGTTTTTGTACAAATTAACTATGTGACAAAAGGAAATTGCTATTTTATCATTATTGTAATTGGATTACTTTGATATATATATATATAATGATAAAAGTCCATATAGTTAAATCGGATTAATAAGATATGAGACAGTATTAATCCACAAACGATTTAATCATTAAATATCCAGTCATAGTATTATCGAGATTGGACATCGATAATGTGGAATAGACTAGTACTGCATTTGTGCTCGTTATGGAAGCTTAACGGCATAGTTCTCATATGTTTAAGTTTTGGATACTTATACAAGTGTGATAAGAGGTTCTGTTAGCCGTTGGACCGGGAACAGTTTGCTCTGGATAGACCCCTCAGAATCTCATTGGTAGTATGACTATGTGTCTATGGGAATCTGAACCAAGGTAGGTGTATGTGATCTTTAACATGAGACTTACGTCGCTAGTACTTGCGAAAATCATTTTTATTTGGTATTGGTCGTCCGGAGCTTTAACAGGTTATGTGTATGACTGTACTGGGTTTATTGAGAATCATAGTGTATTGGATGTGATGTCAAGATGAGAGTATCACTTCAGTCATATGGAGATGATAGTCACGCAGGATACGATAATAATACTCTTAAAAACTGTAGCTATCGGGAAAGTATGACTAAGTCATGAATTTCGATTACAGAGACTTGTTACTCATGATCCGATATAGGCTTCGTATGGGGCAGACACAGAGCCAGCCCTAGGCCTAACATGCGACATCCGATACTAGATCGTATTACGTTATACTTTGTATACTACGTCTGATACAAATTATATATTCTTCGTTGAATATTTCTGGAGAATTGGGTCGGCACGGTGCTTTGCTAGAAGCTAATCATGTCTTGTAAAACGGTGAGAACGTGGTACGGGGTACTGTAGACACTGTATTTTTGCATAAAGCCCAATGATGAGCCTCGTATGGAGGCACTACCCGATAAGTTTAATTCATTTGTTTAGCCTCGGGTTCGCTCAATTGATCTATGTTTCAAACATTAGCCTCGGCCCAAAACCCATGCAACCCACAAAGGGCCACACGCGGAAGCCCATATCACAAAACCCAAGCCCAATGCAAAATATTCAAATCACATTTAACACATGCCAAAATCTAAATAAATCACCTTCCAAATTAAAAATAATTCCCCCACCAAAAATACACAATATTCTTTCCTTAAATAAATTAATTAAATGCATCCCTTTTTTGCATGATTTGTTCCATTTTCAAGCCATGCCCACACAAGAAAACCCTAGCATGCACCACTAAAAAAATAAAACTACAAAACCCTAATTCGGGCCTCTACCTTTTTCCTTAGACTCCCACGCTCCTAACTCTCTCTCTCATCTCTCGTTTTCTTTTAAAAGCAAATAAACCCTAAAATCCTCTTACTGCTCACGACAGTAACCAACAATAAGAGAATAAACCCTAGCCTACACAAACTCACTTCTCTCTCTCCATTCTCTCTCTCAAAAACACAACTAATGTCAAACCGAAAACAACAAGAAACCCTAAGCTATTTCTCTCTCAACCTCACGCGCACAAAACCAAAAAACCCTAAGCAGCCCTCGATTCCCCTCTCTCTCCACTCACTCACGGCAATACAAGCCACACACGCACAGATCAACAAACAAACCCAAACCAGTCAACCTCCACCCACGTGAAACAAACACACGTCTTCACTTTCCCTTCGTCTTCATTCGATCAACAAGGTAAGACCTGAGGGCACCCTTACCTTATTTATTTTTGTCGTTCTGGACGCGACATACTTGGTTGGATGTGAAATACGTCCAACCGGGTACGCGAAGTCCTACATTGAAAACGGCCAAATTATTTGGTCATATATTTAGTATTCCGCATTTATTTTGTGCTACTTATCTTCCTTGTTATTTCTCATGTTTGTCTCTTCGGTCATTTATTGTTATATGCATTATCATATTTCAAGTATGTCAATATTTGGTTAATGATTGTGTTGTGTTAACGCTTGAGTGTTGCCTCTCGTGGTATATCGGATGGAAACCCAGACATAAATTCCGTAGCCGAATCCGAATAGATGGTAGTGCAATCTGTAGTTGGGATACAACTCCACGTACCGCTTGGGGAAACATTCACGCATGCGTTTATGTCATCGTAGATACCATTTTGTAAATCTCGTTCGAATGCGTTTACGAACGCCTCACGAATGTATGCATGCTGCCTCACTCCATTCGAACGGGTTCTAGAACGCCACTCGAACGCGCACACACTGGACAAATTCCTTTATCACGTTTTATGCATGCTTGCCTTTTAGTTATTTCTTTCGCATTACGTATTTAATTATCCGTTTTTATTATTAATGCTTTTACAGTTATTATTAATTACATTAACGCACTTCATTGTTTAATACGTTTTTGAATTATGCATTTTGCCTTCGATTTTTTATTTACGATTATGGGTGTGCAAACTTGTGTGTTGATTAAATTATCTTGCATGTGTTGCATAAGACTTCGTTATACTATTGCATAAATCCTTTCATTACAATTGGCATAAGTAAGGGACCATTCCGAACCCAACGGTTTGAGGTCTTCCCTTGCGAGGGGTGAGTGCAGCCTTAAATCATTTCCCGGCTCACACTGGGTGGCGACTCCTTTATTTATTCTCCGGTTTAGTCCCCCGCGGGCTACTCCGTACTCCCTATCGGGCCGCGATCCCGGACAGCGTCGCCGTACCTCTGAACCCTGCCTACATTCTGGCGACTCCACTGGGGATAGAGAATCGGCCCCGAAATAATGTCTTGTAATGTTTGTGATTTTTGCTTTAGTTAACCTTGTCTCATATATTTTGCATACCATTTCTTACCTCGATGGCATCATCTATCGTGAAGTCATTTTTGCTCGAAGCGGCAAATCGTTATATGGTATCATCACTCGTTGGCACGTACCTTAGGGTATAAAAATGAGTGTTCACTTGGTCGCTCGAACCCTTGAGTGGGGAGACCTAGTTGTGGGCAACCCTTCGCCAGCGGGAGCCTTTATCCATATCCTTATAAACCCTCATGTGAACCATAGTTGTATGACATATAGAAGCCACCCTTTTATGCTTGTGTTTGGGACCATCATCATTTGGATCCAGTTGGACTTCTCGTCATAAGATACGAACTTATTGGGCCATTTAAACTGAGACGAGTTTATGTCTTATGACGATTGGGACAAAAGCTTCTAAAATAATGATGGGCCACTTTATGTTTGGGCCCACTATTATTTGAAGTTGTTTAGCCACGTTATCGCAAAAGTGTAAACCTGTTGGGCCTTTTTCAACTGGGACAAGTTTGTACCTCGCAATAATATGATTGAATGCTTTGAAATGATAATGGGCCAACTTGTATGAAAGCCTTGATGGACTTAGAAAATCCAATCATAACCCAAATATGCTAGAAGCATGAGTCCGATATCCACACTGGCTTTCATCCAGGAATGATACGCCTTGTTACGACATATTTGTTTACTTTGGATACCTCAAAGTTCATCCCCATGACCGTGGTTGCTGAAAGCCCAATTCATCATTTCTAAACAATGGCACGATCCCCATAATAGGCTTAGTCCATGTTGTAAATGAGCGGTCTTTGTCTTTTACCGATGGAAATGGACTCAGGTTGCCAAGTTTCGCCTTTGTAGTATAGGAGAGAACGATTTTGTGTACCCCACATTGGTGCATAAAATAAACCATACCTAGGACATAAATGGACTTACCACGAGTGTGGAAGATATAAGGTCGGAGGGATATATGTTGTTTTGATAACCACTTGCATCTCATGCATCTCATGCATACACGCATCATGTTATCCCCTGTGTCTTAAAAGCCATCATATATATCTGTTGGGTTAGGAAAGAAAGACTTGTCAAGAAGAGTTTAGCAAACATGGATATCGGGGAAGAGGAAGCCAGGAAACAGAAAAATTTACTATAAGAATAGAAAGACCATATGGGGGCCTTCATAAAAAAAGAAACAAAAAAGAAACAAAAAAAGAGAAAAAAAATTATTTGTTTTTAGTCCTTAATAGTTAGGCATAAGTCCAATGATGAAATGGTTTGCTTTAGGGTGAAATCTTAGAAACGATAAACTCTTGATGTGCTTTTATCTGATGCTTTGAGTAGTTGATCTATGTTAGACTCGTAAGCACTTAATTATAGGTTTTTAGCAGTGAAAATCTGAGTAGTCGACAATGTGACTAGTTGAAAAATTGTAGGTCGATGAATGACCGTTTGCTTATATGTCTATCATGATTTGCTTGTGTTATGATGTGTGGTATGGTTGAAAATAAAAGAAAAGTCTCTTAAAAAATAATAATAAAAATAAACCACCTATAATCGATCAGCGTGAAGCTACCCATGGGCGAGTATTAGGACCACCATGAGGAGAAATACTACCTTAAATGGTAGGTTTGTTGGGAAAAAAAGAAAAAAAAAAAGAAAAAAAAAAAGAGGAAAAAAAAGAGAGACAAAAGAAAAAGAAAACCATACGATATTGAGCATAGAAAAGCAACTGCAAGGAATAATTGATACATCTAGGTTGGTTTGACCCATCGATCCCAATTTTTTGACGAAATCATTGAGTTGGCTTACCTGGGGACGAATCTGCAAAAGAACCTTTGTACACACACACTTTGAGTCTGGCTTAGATCATTTATTCAAAGACTTGGATTTGAGTTGCATTGAATGTTTTGAAGGTTCTCTGGTATCAATACTGGGCATTATTTGAGGGCAATAATATGTATAACTATTGGGACTATTTCGTAGCATGTAATATAGTATGATGATATGGAATGCCACGTCATGTAGTCTACCTTGACCTAGTGCAAACAGTAGAGAGCAGAAAGCTAAGCCAAGTCTGGGGGCGACCAGTCTACCACCCCGCGAATAAGGGATATATTGAGAACTTGAGCCATGAGAGAAAAGAGAACTGAACAATCGCTAGAAGAGAATTGACAGAAAGAAACTATAAGCAGGCCCTGGGGGCGACCAAATACATTTGTAGGCAAGGGGCACCAAAGAGCACAAGCAATTCCTAACCCATCGGAATAGGAAATACATCCATGCATACATGCATACACATCACATGCACACAATTTTGCTTTGTTTTTGTTCGCAGGTTTTGAAGAAAAACGACAAAGACAAACAATTCGGGAATAAAGCCCACAACCAGATCAATTCGGAAATAAAGCCGACAATCAACACATGTTCGGGAATAAAGCCCATAATTAACACAATTCGGGAATAAAGCCCACATTCAGCACAGTTCGGGAACAAAGCCCACATTCAGTACAGCTCGGAAACAAAGCCTACAATCAGCACAATTCGGGAATAAAGCCCACATTCAGCACAGTTCGGGAACAAAGCCCATATTCAATACAGCAGGGAATAAAGCCCACTCTCAACTCATTTCGGGAACAAAACCCACACCCACAACTCAAATCGGGAACAAGACCCATAAATCAAATCGGGAATAAGACCCACAAATCAAATCGGGAACAAGACCCACAAATAAAATCGGGAACAAGACCCACAACTCAAATCGGGAACAAGACCCACAACTCAAGTCGGGAACAAGACCCACAAATCAAATCGGGAACAAGACCCACAATTCAATTCCGGAACAAGACCCTAAACTCAATTTGGGAACAAGACCCACAACTCAAATCGGGAACAAGACCCACAACTTAATTCGGGAACAAGACTCACAACTCAATTTGGGAACAAAACCCATTCGGTGGTTCGGGAACAAAACCCATGGGTCAAAGTGCTTCGCCATTACCTCACATCAGTAACGGTTCGGGAATGAACCACCTCTCATACAGTAACGATTCAGGAATGGACCACCTCTCATAAAGTAACGGTTCGAGAATATACCACCTCATTCAGTAACGGTTCGGGAATGGACCACCTCACAATAACGGTTCGGGAATGGACCACCTCACAGTAACGGTTCGGGAATAGACCACCTCACAGTAACGGTTCGGGAATAGACCACCTCACAGTAACGGTTCGGGAATGGACCACCTCTCATCAGCTCAGTTCGGTAATGAATCCTAGAGATCGCAGCATCTTGCAGGGATGAACCTTAGGGGTCGCAGCACCTCACCACCACCAACTTAGTTTGAAGTATCTCAGAATAACAGGTAAGTCAAGTAATAGCTGGCGAGCCAGGTAAGTAAAAATGCATGCATGACTTTGATAGGATTGTCATTGTCACACACTGCACAAGCCCATCAAAGTGGGGGCGACTGTAGACACTATATTTTTGCATAAAGCCCAATGATGAGCCTCGTATGGAGGCACTACCCGATAAGTTGCGGAAGTTGTGGGAAACGGACGTCGGAAGGGAAAATTCAAAAATAAATACATTGCCAAATTTAATTCATTTATTTAGCCTCGGGTTCGCTAAATTGATCTATGTTTCAAACATTAGGATCGGGTTCGCTAAATTGATCTATGTTTCAAACATTAGCCTCGGCCCAAAACCAATGCAACCCATGCAACCCACAAAGGGCCACACGCCCAAGCCCACATCACAAAACCCAAGCCCAATCCAAAATATTCAAATCACATTTAACAAATTCCAAAATCTAAATAAATCACCTTCCAAATTAAAAATAATTCCCCCACCAAAAATACACAATATTCTTTCCTTAAACAAATTAATTAAATGCATCCCCTTTTTTGCATGATTTGTTCCCTTTTCAAGCCATGCACACACAAGGAAACCCTAGCATGCACCACTATAAAAATAACACTACAAAACCCTAATTCGGGCCTCTTCCTTTTTCCTTAGACTCTCACGTTCCTAGCTCTCTCTCTCCTCTCTCATTTTTTTTGAAAAGCAAATAAACCCTAAAATCCTCTCACTGCTCACGGCAGTAACCAACAATAAGAGAATAAACCCTAGCCTACACAAACTCACTTCTCTCTCTCCCTTCTCTATCTCACAAACACAACTAACGGCAAACCAAAAACAACAAGAAACCCTAAGCTATTTCTCTCTCAACCTCACGCGCACAAAACCAAAAAACCCTAAACAGCCCTCGTTTCCCCTCTCTCTCCACTCACTCACGGCAATACAAGCCACACACGCACAGATCAACAAACAAACCTAAACCAGTCAACCTCCACCCACGTGAAACAAACACACGCCTTCACTTTCCCTTCGTCTTCATTCGATCAACAAGAAATAACTAAACCAACATAACTGCCCCACTGACCGACCAAAATAGGAACCCTAAAGCCTTTCAATCACTGACAGAACCTACTCGGTAAACCCACAAAATAAACAAACCAAACTGCCCACCTAAGACACAGCAACAACAATAAAATATAAACCCTTCAAAACCCACTCGGCAGATACACACCCTTCCAAAACACACACCTGCACGACTATAAGACACCCACACGACCATAAGACACGCCACTCACATACACTCATACAAACACGTCCAACACTCACGCACACAGTAAACCGAGACCAAATCAGTCCAAAAAACACCACAAAACTTGTCCCAAAATACAGCTGAAACAGTGAACCAAAACAGCCTTTAAAACAGTTCAAAAATCCATCCAAAATAGTAAAGAAACCGAGACAAAACAGCAACGAAAACAGTAAAACAACGAAGAAAAATACCGAACCAAAAAAACAGTGAAGCATTAACCCTTCCGGTGACGTCCCGACGCATTCCCGAGAAGCGACCTAAAAGGTAAGACCTGAGGGCACCCTTACTTTATTTATTTTGTCGTTCTGGACGCGGCATGCTTGGTTGGATGTGAAATACGTCCAACTGGGTACGCGAAGTCCTACATTGAAAATGGCCAAATTATTTGATCACATATTTATTATTCCGCATTTATTTTGTGCTATTTATCTTCCTTGTTATTTCGCATGTTTGTCTCTTCGGTCATTTATTGTTATATGCATTATCATATTTCATGTATGTCAACATTGGGTTAATGATTGTGTTGAGTTAACGCTTGAGTGTTGCCTCTCGTGGTATATCGGATGGAAACCCAGACATAAATTCCGTAGCTAAATCCGAATAGATGGTAGTGCGTTCTGTACTTGGGATACAACTCCACGTAACGCTTGGGGAAACATTCACACATGCATTTATGTCGTCGTAGATACCATTTTGGTAATCTCGTTCGAACGCGTTTACGAACGCCTCATGAATGTATGCAGGCTGCCTCACTCCGTTCGAACGCGTTCTAGAACACCACTCGAACGCGCACACACTGGACAGGTTCCTTTATCACGTTTTATGCATGCTTGCCTTTTAGTTATTTCTTTCGCATTACGTATTTAATTATCCATTTTTATTATTAATGCTTTTACAGTTATTATTAATTACATTATCGCACTTCATTGTTTAATACGTTTATGAATTATGCATTTTGCCTTCGATTTTTTATTTACGATTATGGGTGTGCAAACTTGTGTGTTGATTAAATTATCTTGCATGTGTTGCATAAGACTTCGTTATACTATTGCATAAATCCTTTCATTACAATTGGCATAAGTAAGGGACCATTCTGAACCCAACGGTTTGAGGTCTTCCCTTGCGAGGGGTGAGTGCGGCCTTAAATCATTTCCCGGCTCACACTAGGTGGCGACTCCTTTATTTATTCTCCGATTTAGTCCCCCGCGGGTTACTCCGTACTCCCGACCTGGCCCTGAGCCCGGACAGCGTCACCGTACCTCTGTACCTTACCTACAGGTATGCACGTATCGGATAGTCCGACAAACGTATTTACTGCTAACATATCCATGGATCTCTTGGGTCGCATCCGAAAGATTCACCAATGAAATTTGACTCGAACAGAATTAATCTGGGATTAATTATGAGAGAGAAAAATTAATCTGGGATTAATTACGGTAAGAATTAATCTAGGATTAATTCATCTAATAGAGAGAACGCGATTAATTTGGAATTAATCGATTAAATAAATTTAATAGTTAAATTTGATTTTTCTATTTAATTTATTTATTTGGGCTAAAATAATATATCAGATATATTAATTGAAATTGGATTTCAGTACGGAATTAAAATTGGATTTTAATTCAAGCGAACAAATTAATTTGGAATTAATTCGTAAGCGACTTTCGTAATAATTTACTATGCATAATTATTTAATTAAATTGGATTTAATTATGTCGCAACAGAAAATTCATTTAATCGGTTTAAATGAACTTGTGCCCAAAGTGTGTTGTGTAAGCCAACTAAATTTGGAATTTAAATGGGTGAGACCCATGATTTACATCAACTTGTCACTATTTGTGATGGAAGTAGTTGGAATAGTAATTGGATTATTAAACACACACAACAACCCACTTTTCACTATTCAACCATCTTCTCTCTTCCTTTCTTGCCAAGGCCGTGAGCCTCTCTTCTCTCCAAGGGAAAATTTTCTTCAAATTTTCTTAAGCTAGTACTTAAAAGAGTTGGACAAGGTGATATGGAAACTCACCCAAGAGTTGGAAACACTCAACAAAGCTTGGAGCTTCTACATCCATTGGAGATTTTTGAAATTTCTCATCCGATCAAAGTGAGTATTTCGACAACTTATTTTGAATTATTCACACTTTAATCTTGTTTAGAGATCCTTGTCATGTGTAGGACACACAAACAGTGGGGGGAAAGTATCTTGCAAGAAACGTGGTGGGAAGGTTGTTCCAAGTTGTTATGGAAGCTGTTGGTATTGAATGGAGCCAGCCCTTAGCTTTATCTTTCAAGGATTATGGGAATACACGCAAGCGCATTGCTTCTTCTGCCTCTCGGTTATAGTTGAATGTGCCACAAACTTGCAGGAAGTTGCTGATATGGGCATTGGGGTCTTCAATTGCACTTCCTCCAAACTGGAATAACTGTTGTATCATTTGAATACATGTCTTGATGTCACTGGCGTTTACAGATAGGGGTGGAAGAACAATACATGATATGAAGCCATTAACCACCAGAATCGTTCTATCTCGATTAAGAATTGGTGGTGGTGCTTCCAAAGGTTCAGGTTATTGATTGATCATGTTGAGTAGTGCTTGTTGGTCTTCTCACATTTCCCTTCTTAATTGTCTAAAAGTTTTTGCAATTTCTAGGTCAAGCGGACTGAATTCAAAGCTTCTTCTTCTTCTCATGTAGCGTCTGAGAACCTGAAACATAAAAAACAATTAAAATAAGTAAAATCCTTAGACATAAGTAAAGTATCTAGCCTCAAAATTAATAATGAAAAAATAATAATAAGTCCCCGGTAACGGCACCAAAAACTTGATCGCGGTAAACACACATTACACAAGCGCACGTATCGCTCAAGTAGTATAAATGTTTCGATCCTTCCAGGACTTATTACTTATGCTATTAATTAATGAATTCTAAATTTCTACAAGTATCTAATTGAAATTGATTGTTGGTTGGATGATAATTTTATCTAAAACAAATAAATAAAACAAAGGTAGTTTCCAAAATTAATCAATGATATGAAAATATTCGGGGTTGTGAATCCTCCCAATTTTCTTCTAAGGATGAATTGATTACCTTATACTTGTATAATATGATGGCTTATTAACCTGGAACACAAATGTATGCAAAAGCCTATTTCGATGGTCAATTGCAAATATTCAAAGTTACTTAATTAACTATATGTCTATGTGAACTAAGAAACCCCAAATTCATTAAGTTCAAGTTCCAATTGTGATTACACCCACCCTATAGGTATATTTCTATCCTGAAGGGAAATCCTTAAAGTGAGATCATGTGTTATTGAATCTACGGCTAAATCTAAAATCCCTTTGTCAAGTTCATCTTAAGTTTACCAAATCAATCTTATTGATGATCAATCAACAAGAAGCATTAAGATCTAGATTCAATAAATAAGCTAAAATATCACACAAGACATAAGATAAATCAACTTATAAACTCATTAATATTGGTTTTCATCACAACCCTAGATAATGTATTTAGTTACAACACATACCTAAGATTACTAAAGAAATAATTAAACAAAATATTATAAAAATGATCGGAAACTATAAAATGCAATACTAAAATTGCATTTGTTACCTAATTAATTTAATTCAAGATTTAATTATGTGAAAACATGTAAAACCAGTCATGAATGCGGTGATATCATTTATCTATAGACTAGCCATATAGGCGGTATTCATCTGTCTATAAAACCAATCATATAGGTTGTACTCCAGCCATATAGACGGTAACAAAGTCTGTCGATAATTAATCCAGATTATATATTAATCATTAAATTATAATTTATATATTATAATATAAGTGAGATTAATTTATATTATAATATTAAAAGCTTCACCCTTTACCCCAGCAAAAAGAAGTTACCTACTCATGCTTTGAATAAAAACACACAAAATTTTATTATTGAAATAAAAAGAAAATACAAGAAATCTTAAAAATAAACACACTAGATACTCTATTCTAAGTTTTCCAGAGAATCCCTAGAAGAAAGCATGAAAATTCCTTCTGATTTAGCCTGCTATTTATAGGCAAAAATCTTGTCCAGCGTCGCGACGCTGTGGAACTTGCACGTCGCGATGCGCCAGCTGTCAACGCGTCAATCACTACTGATACACTTTCGGCGCATAATTGATCCAGTGTTGCGACGCGCAATGTCTTTTGACGCCCACATTGTATGCTTATGCCTCATTCTATCTTGAGTTGCGTCGCGACACTGAGGGTGTTGCATCGCGACGCACTTGTAAATTTCATTTTTGCCCTTAAGTGTTCCAAATGTCATCATTTTAGTCCCGAGTAGATTCTATTAAGTCACGGTATTATTTATATCTGTAAAATAACAAAAAACGCATCAAAATGCTCACAAGACTCGAGATATTTATAAAATATTAAGTAAAATGGGCGGTAAATATTGACATATTTTCCACTTATCAGATACACCGATCACAAATACGCTCTGCATCATGTTTCATCTTAGGCTAGTAAAAACACTCTTTTAATGTTCCTAGGGTCTTACTAATTTCAAAATACCTCATTAGTCCACCTTTATGAGCCTCTCTCACTAATAGATCACGCATACTTGACCGGCGTAAACACACACGTATAACGCAAGCGCACGTATCGTTCAAGTAGTATAAAAATATCGATCCCACGAGGACTTAATTCCTACTGTTGTTATTAATTGTTGAATCTATTTATTTACAAATATCTAATTAAATGGAAAAGAGAGAGATTGTTTGTTTGATTGGTTGAATTTGGCGTTGCTAAATAAATAAATAAATAAAAAGACAAAAGAAAATACTAAGGAAAATAACAAAAGACACAAAGATCTAGGGTTGTGATTTATTCCAATATCATTTTAATGATGAAGTGATTATTTTATAGTTAGGTAATACAATGATTTATTAACCTGGAACACGAAATTATGCGAAAGCATCTGTCGATGGTCAGACACAAATACCCAGTATAACCCAATTGAATCATATTCCTATGTCAACCACATTATCTGGATTCATTAAGATTAAGTTCCAATTATGGCTACCCTCGCCCGACAGGTATATTCCTATCCTGTAAGGAAATCTATTAAAGGGTTATCTATCCTCAAGGAAGATCGTGGGCTATTGAGTCTAAGGTTTTAAACTTAAAATCTCTATGTCTAGTTCATTTTAAGTTTACCTAATCAATTTTATTAATGGCCAATTAATAAAAAGCATTAAGATTAAGACTCAATAAATAAATCTTTATAATACCCAAACTATAATCTAACCCTTATAAATCGGTGATATTGAAATTCATTACAACCCCAGATAACTATTTAGTTACAACACATAACTAGGACTAATAACTGAAAAGTAAAAGACATAAAGTAAAAATGCTGAAAAGTAAATATCTGAGTAAATTGCAATAAAATAAAATGCTAAGGTAAAAGGAATTACTTTTACTACTACTAATTTAGATATCTCCATAAAATAAATATATAAACTTGTGATATTATTTAACCAACCGACCAATCTGGCGGTATCCTGATTAAGTCCAATTAAGTCCAACCAGCCATATAGGCGGTAATATTTGTCCATAATCCAGCCATAAAGGCGGTACCAAAATAAATTTATCAACCGACCAATCTGGCGGTATCCTTGATTAATCAGGTTCAAACCAACAGAAAATAAATATACCAACCGACCAATATAGCGGTATCCTTTATTAATCAGTATTTTAATTAGTAAATATATTATTTTTAAGGGAGATTAATCTAAATAGTAACAGTAAAAGAATTACCTTTTACCCTAGCTGGGAAATTACTTTCTCATGAATAGTAAACACTGTAAAAAGTAAAAAGTAAAAGTAAAATTAAATTACTATTATTACA
Organism: Zanthoxylum bungeanum; assembly: GCA_019454045.1. Taxonomy (NCBI): domain Eukaryota; kingdom Viridiplantae; phylum Streptophyta; class Magnoliopsida; order Sapindales; family Rutaceae; genus Zanthoxylum; species Zanthoxylum bungeanum. The sequence continues at coordinate 197,827 of SKCR01026442.1, read as the reverse complement.
AATGGTAATTAAAATAAATTACAAAACTAAAAAAAATAAAAATTCTAGAGAGAGAAACTCTCTCTAGAGAGAGAAATCAAGAGAGAGAGAGGTCTCCTAAAATTCTGAAATTCGCGCAGTATTTATAGAAATATTTTTCACTGTTCCAGCGTCGCGACGCTGGATTTGTCGACGTGGCACGCTGAGAAGGCTACACGTATCAAGGCGGCTGACTGTTCACGCGACACGTGTCAAGGCGGCTAATTCTCAATTATTGTGATGACGTCATTGATGACGTCATGCTGATGTGGCGATGACGTGGCGCTGACGTGGCGAAGGCGCGTGTTACAATTGTCGGCACAATAGGATTGCAACACGTGGCGACACGTGTCACGCTGTGATTGGCTGATGCTGACGTGGCAAGTTGACTTCGTTGACCTTGTGACGTGGCTGATGACGAGGCGTGACACATGGCGAGTTGACTCGTTGACCGCTGACATGGCTGATGACGAGGCGACACGTGTCAAGTCAAAGTGTCGGCAGCATATGATGTTGACACGTGGCACGGCGCACGTTAGCAGATTCGTTGTGATGGTGACACGTGGCACGGCGCATTTTAGCAAAGTCAAACTTCTCAAATCCTGATCAGTTGACCAGGCGCACGTTAGCAGATTTGGCGCACGCTGGGCGTCGCGATGCGGAAGGTCTGGGCGGCGCGACGCTGGAATTACCAAAATGCCCTTTTTCGCCAATTTTTACTGTTTTGCTCCAAATTACCTCCAGAATGTCCTGAAACTTTATTTATCTGCAAAATAACAATAAAACACATCAAAACGTTCACAAAACTCAAGAAACTATACAAAATATTAAGTTTAATGAGTGGGAAATAGTGATATAAATACCACTCATCACACACCCCCAAACCTAACATTTTGCTAGTCCTCGAGCAAAATACAGAATAAAATTTAACTAAGCCATTTTCGTAGGGATCACAGTTGCATTTAGCATATGCAACAAGCCTTTAAACCCCTAGGTGTCCCTAGTGGACGAGTTGTAGTCTCGTGAGGGTTTACAGCAATGATACCCACAAACATTGTACAAAAGTAAAAATGTATTAAAACTAATGCACACAAAAGCAAAAAGACAAGCGAAAAGAGAATAAAGAAAGTTAGTAACTAATCAGGTGAAACTTCTACTACAAGTTACTAGTTGTTTTGTTTCTTTCTAAATTACCAAATAAGTAAATTCTCCGATTATTTTTACCATTCTCCATATACACAGCCAACAAAATATTAAACAACTCATTTTTGCCCACAACAGTCATAAGTGCAGTTGATAAGAGAGTAATATTTTTGTCCTAAAGTTCTATCAGATTTCACACCTTTTAGTAGTAATGGAATAATTTTTTGATTTTTCTGATTTTTTCTTTGCTTTTTCTGAATTTTGACTTTTTATTTATATACAATACCTTCCGTCTATGTAGCGAGCTTTGGGTTGGTGACTCCCAAACCAGTTGGCTTTAGGGCACCAGGTGTTAAGACACCCCTACGAACTTAATTACTCAGACTTCAGATATGAATATATTTTTTTTGTAGCATCTTCGATCCATGTAGCGAGCTTTGGGCCAATGACTCCCAAACCAGTTGGTTTTAGGGCACTAGGTGTTAAAACACCCTTACAGACTTAATAACCCGGATCTTGGATACTTTATTTTTTTGCATCAGAAATAATTTTTTTTTTTTATTCCATAACTATTTATAGATGCTTCCTCTAATTAAACTAGAGCACGGAATATTACAAACTTTTCAATTTTAGCTCATGTCCGTATGTTACTATGCATGTTGATAATACCTGTCAAATGAGCATATGAAGATTCATTTTAGTCAGTATTATGGAGAATTCACAAATTAAATAATTCAAAATGAAATAAACAAAAATTAACTTATTTCGAAATGAATGGATTGAAATACGTCTCAAGAGTGAAAACTCCTTACTCGGCTATTTCTTACCAATTCACCTTTTTAGTCAAAATAAAAACACAAAAATGCAAAATATTTTTGTAATTTTTGAAAAATTTTCAATTTTTTTGTATTTTTCGAAAAATTCTGGACTAAAAATAAAAACACAATACAAACAAGTACTATTAACTATACCTCACCCCCAAACCTAAATGAGACATTGTCCCCAATGTCTTAAACAGTAGAAGAAGAGTTTAGAAAATAATACCTGGTTAGTTGAAATTCTACAGGAAAATTACAGGTTAAGATCCAGATTAATTCGACGTCTCTTACCACGATCGTCCTCGGACCAATTTATCTTTGAAATGATAGGGTCAACTTTCGGTTCATAGGCTATGAGTTGGTCAATTAAATCTGGAGCAGTTCTGGCAGTGAATAGGAGTTCTTTCATAGGTTTTGACACGAACCCATTTCTCCGAGCATCATCCAGAAACACACAAAGAAAATCGTAAAACCCATCAACGTTAAGTAGTCCAAGCGGTTTCTGGTGTATGTTCAGGTTCGCCCAAGATAGTACTATAAAGATTTCCTCCAATGTGCCCAAGCCACCTGGCAAAGCAATAAAAGCATCAGAACGGTTAATCATTTCTACCAGTCGTTCAGACATACCTGGCACGATCAGTTCTTCTCCGTTTGATGATCCAATAAGATTCGCCTCTGCCAAGGGTTTTGGGATGATTCCCAAAACATGACTGCCTCCTTCCTGTACGGCCTTTGAAACGATCCCCATAAGTCCGAGATTACCTCCGCCATATATTAGGTGCATATTCCTTGCTGCTAAGACTCGACCCAATTCATGTGCTGCTTCTATGTATTGTGGTTTAGTACCAACAGTACTACCGCAAAACACACAGATGTTTTCAACTCGTCTTCTTGAAGTGGCTTCCATTTTTTATGTATTTCTTTTTCAAATCATGGATGCCTTCAAAAGTGCAATGACGGGCTGAATTTATAGTACCTGAAAAGGGTGAATACAATAATAGCACAAGTATCTTTCAGAGGACGATTGTTAGCTAAACAACAAAATGAATCGTGAAAGGTCAAAAAGCCTGGATCCTGTCTACGAAAATAAAGATAATTACAACAGAAAAGCAATTCAAAGTAATGATTAAGGCAACGGAATTGTGTATGCAATACGCCACTCGCATAGTATAAATTCATTAGGATGTGTCTCAAGATTTTATTCTTTACTCAGCCATCGTTAAGAATTGTTTCTTCTCTTTAATTGCCAAACACAATTTCTTCTGTCTTAAAATGCTCTGTTTGTGCTTTTCCCTACAAAAATAACACACAAAATTAAAAAGTTCACACTATGTATACACAAAAGAGATTAGAAGATATTACCTAGTCAGCTGAAATTTTACAGGAAAAATTACCGATAGGAATCATTTATGTCCAAATTACGGTTCTTACCACAATTGCTGTTTGACCATTTTTCATTAAAATTTTTGGCAGAATCACCTCTAAAAACTCAAAATTTCCCCAAATTCATCCTAAAAAATTATCACCAATCAAATCCCAACTTTGGTATTTTTCAGGAAAATCCGACAGAGTCTCCCCTGAATTTTTGATTATCCAAAACAACCTAAATCTATCAAATGCCACAAACACTCCAATTCAACTCTTCGCTCCCAAAATCTACTAATCAAATTAATCCACAATCCAACCCTTCGTAATTCAAAATTCTCAAATCAAACACACCACAATTCAAACCTAATTACCAAATCAATTTACCAATTACCAAATCAAATTTTATCAAATTATTATCGTTACTTTCGAATTCTGATTTTGGCAGTGGTGGGTTCTCTCGGTAGTGAAGATTTGGTGGCTGTTACGGTGGTACACGGTTTCTGGTGTGTTGGTTGTTGGACGGCAGTGATGGTCACGGCTTCTCTTGGTTCTCGGTTTGGGTGTCTCGGTTGTGGTGGTGCGGTTCAGGCGAGATGGTTGCAGTCTCGGTTTGGTCGCAGGTGATGGCTTCTGGTTTTGTTTCGTTAGTTTCTGTCTCGACAAGGTGGTGTCTTGGTTGTTGAGGCTCGGTTTAGGCTCGGCGAAGGAAGTGTTTGGTGGCTCGCGGTGGTTTGTTCTTGTTGCAGTTGTGGTCAGTTTGGATCTCGGTTTGATGATGGCTGATGGATCTTGGTTTTATTTGTTCTTGGTGAGTGGTTGCGGTTTCGGTCGTGGATTTTGGCGGTCTCACGGTGGTGGATCTCACGGTTTGTCTCGATGGTGGCAAAGATGGGTTTCTGGTTTCTGGTAGATCTCGGCAAGGGCTCTCGATTTGGTGGGTCTTGTTGATGTTTGAGGAAGAAGATGATGATGGGTTCAGTTACGGTGATGAAGGTCACGGCAAGGGTGGCTCGCGGTGGTTGAGGGTGGTGGATGGTTGGGCTATGGTGATGATTCGGCTTCTGGTCTCTGTTGGGTTTGACTCCGTGGCTGTTGAGAGAAGAAGAAGATGAATGAAATATATCTTGGGGGCTGCTGGTTTTAGGCTTGTAAACAAACCAGTGTCGCGACGCTGAAATTGGTCGTGGGTCGCGACGCTCGGTAAATTTTTAGGGATTTTTTTTTTTTTTTGGCAAAACCATGTCTTGCGACAGATAAATCCATAGGGACGCGTCCCAAAAACAGACTTCTTACTCGGTCGTCTTTTCTGGATCAACTTTGTATCTTCGTGATTTTGTCAAATTTTTATTTTGTGAAAATTCCGCTTGTTCTGGTTTGCTTTGTCCTGATAAATTCCATTTTAAATTTTTCCTGCAAAAATCACACACAAAAAATTAAAAAGTTCACACACAAAAATAAATAAATTACAACAAATTGCATGGGTTGCCTCCCTGCTAGCGCTAAATTTTTCGTCTTCAACCAGACGTGACTGAAATTCATATGTTAAGGAGGTTTCAATGTCGTTTTGGATGTCCGATTAAAGACAATCCCGTGAGCGTTGCTTTTGAATGGTCTCTTCCAACGGTAAAGTGGTAAAAAGAATTTTGTCTTATTTAGTACTTGTGCCACCTTTTTGATTCTTGTTGCTCCATTGGTTCCTGAAAAGAAAGTAATAAAATTAGGAGGTCTCGTATGGTGCTTGACTTGGAATGGAAGTTCCATTCTGTCAAGCTTCTGGGTGATATCTTTGGTTTGTACTCCCCAAAACAGCGATGTTTTTCCTGAATGCTCTGGATCTTTAATAAAGTCAGACATTTGCTCCTCTATTTGCTCTGCTTCTTGCTCCACCTTTTCTTCACAGATGTATTTGAAAATTTCTGCATTCAGCTCTTCATCTGTCATCTGTGAAATACATGTTTCAAAATTGTCAACCTGAAAAGAAATGTCAGTTTTTAGGTCTTCATCCTCTGATCTGGTTGAAATGATTGGCTCAGGTAGATCTTCATCAAACATTTGTGCAATGGAATCTCCAAGATCTTCATTTTGAGGATACAGAATTCCATCCTCAATTTTTGATATATTTGGTACAAACAGCTCAGTTTCATCCTCGTCAGAATCTGAATAATAGAAATCAAATCGAGACTTTGTCGGTTCGGGTTCCTGAACTGATACCTCTGGTCTTTGATTCTCCTCAGCCTCCTCCTCTGTTAAGGTGTCATCATGAATTTCTGGGTACTCGAAGGCTTCATCAGTGTCATCTGAAACTGGTTCTTGAGGTATGATGTTCTGGTTTTCTATTAATTGTCTGATTTGATCTGTCATTCTCTGTATGGATTCTGCGTTATTCTGAATTTGTGCATCGAATCGAGCTTCTTGTTCTTTGAACATGTGAATCAATTGATCTTCCTCGGATGGTTCTGGTTCTTGATAAGGATCGAAGGAAGATGGTGGATAAGATGGAAGATGTGATGGTTCTGTGAAATATGTTGGCTCATCATACCATGAAGGATTCTGATAGTTCTGCCACCCTGAATTATAGTTGTACTCGCAATAATCGATTGGGTGGTTACCATTACATATGTCACATCTCCACATTGAGTTCTGTTGAGCAAAAGTAGTATTACTTGGTTCTGTCATCCAGTGATAGTCATTGGGCTCAACAACAGGCCTCAGAAAACCGGACTGTTGCTCCCAGATTTGGGGTGTATCTTCTTGTAACGCTTGTAATTTTTCAATCTCCCAGTAGTGTTCCATTTTTTTAATCACCTGAAAACAAAAGAAATAAAAATTACAAAATAAAAGAAAGAAAATTAGATATAAGTAAATTAGATAGTTTCAAAATTAACAACTCAAGAAATATAAGTCCCCGGCAACGGCGCCAAAAACTTGACCGGCGTAAACACACACGTATAACGCAAGCGCACGTATCGTTCAAGTAGTATAAAAATATCGATCCCACGAGGACTTAATTCCTACTGTTGTTATTAATTGTTGAATCTATTTATTTACAAATATCTAATTAAATGGAAAAGAGAGAGATTGTTTGTTTGATTGGTTGAATTTGGCGTTGCTAAATAAATAAATAAATAAAAAGACAAAAGAAAATACTAAGGAAAATAACAAAAGACACAAAGATCTAGGGTTGTGATTTATTCCAATATCATTTTAATGATGAAGTGATTATTTTATAGTTAGGTAATACAATGATTTATTAACCTGGAACACGAAATTATGCGAAAGCATCTGTCGATGGTCAGACACAAATACCCAGTATAACCCAATTGAATCATATTCCTATGTCAACCACATTATCTGGATTCATTAAGATTAAGTTCCAATTATGGCTACCCTCGCCCGAAAGGTATATTCCTATCCTGTAAGGAAATCTATTAAAGGGTTATCTATCCTCAAGGAAGATCGTGGGCTATTGAGTCTAAGGTTTTAAACTTAAAATCTCTATGTCTAGTTCATTTTAAGTTTACCTAATCAATTTTATTAATGGCCAATTAATAAAAAGCATTAAGATTAAGACTCAATAAATAAATCTTTATAATACCCAAACTATAATCTAACCCTTATAAATCGGTGATATTGAAATTCATTACAACCCCAGATAACTATTTAGTTACAACACATAACTAGGACTAATAACTGAAAAGTAAAAGACATAAAGTAAAAATGCTGAAAAGTAAATACTGAAAAGTAAATTGCAATAAAATAAAATGCTAAGGTAAAAGGAATTACTTTTACTACTACTAATTTAGATATCTCCCATAAAATAATATATAAACTTGTGATATTATTTAACCAACCGACCAATCTGGCGGTATCCTGATTAAGTCCAATTAAGTCCAACCAGCCATATAGGCGGTAATATTTGTCCATAATCCAGCCATAAAGGCGGTACCAAAATAAATTTATCAACCGACCAATCTGGCGGTATCCTTGATTAATCAGGTTCAAACCAACAGAAAATAAATATACCAACCGACCAATATAGCGGTATCCTTTATTAATCAGTATTTTAATTAGTAAATATATTATTTTTAAGGGAGATTAATCTAAATAGTAACAGTAAAAGAATTACCTTTTACCCTAGCTGGGAAATTACTTTCTCATGAATAGTAAACACTGTAAAAAGTAAAAAGTAAAAGTAAAAATTAAATTACTATTATTACAAATGGTAATTAAAATAAATTACAAAACTAAAAAAAATAAAAATTCTAGAGAGAGAAACTCTCTCTAGAGAGAGAAACTCTCTCTAGAGAGAGAAATCAAGAGAGAGAGAGGTCTCCTAAAATTCTGAAATTCGCGCAGTATTTATAGAAATATTTTTCACTGTTCCAGCGTCGCGACGCTGGATTTGTCGACGTGGCACGCTGAGAAGGCTACACGTATCAAGGCGGCTGACTGTTCACGCGACACGTGTCAAGGCGGCTAATTCTCAATTATTGTGATGACGTCATTGATGACGTCATGCTGATGTGGCGATGATGTGGCGCTGACGTGGCGAAGGCGCGTGTTACAATTGTCGGCACAATAGGATTGCAACACGTGGCGACACGTGTCACGCTGTGATTGGCTGATGCTGACGTGGCAAGTTGACTTCGTTGACCTTGTGACGTGGCTGATGACGAGGCGTGACACATGGCGAGTTGACTCGTTGACCGCTGACATGGCTGATGACGAGGCGACACGTGTCAAGTCAAAGTGTCGGCAGCATATGATGTTGACACGTGGCACGGCGCACGTTAGCAGATTCGTTGTGATGGTGACACGTGGCACGGCGCATTTTAGCAAAGTCAAACTTCTCAAATCCTGATCAGTTGACCAGGCGCACGTTAGCAGATTTGGCGCACGCTGGGCGTCGCGACGCGGAAGGTCTGGGCGGCGCGACGCTGGAAATTACCAAAATGCCCTTTTTCGCCAATTTTTACTGTTTTGCTCCAAATTACCTCCAGAATGTCCTGAAACTTTATTTATCTGCAAAATAATAATAAAACACATCAAAACGTTCACAAAACTCAAGAAACTATACAAAATATTAAGTTTAATGAGTGGGAAATAGTGATATAAATACCACTCATCAATACTACAAGAAGGGATACACAACTTATTTTTTCTAAACAGAAATCCTTCATGCTGGTAGAATTTGCTAAATGCAGACTTAATACATATAGCATATATATCACAAAAATCCAAATAATATGCATAAAGCTTTTTAATAAATTCAAACCCTAACATTTTAGTACCTAAAGAAGTAAGTAAAATATATATGCGTGATAAGGAATCTGCAACTACATTTTCCTTACACTATTTGTAGCGAATAAAGTAAGGGAATGTCTCCACAAACTCCATCCATCCAACATGCCTCTTGTTCAGCTTTCCTTGCCTCTTAAGGTGTTTCAAACTCTCATGATATGTGTGTATCATGAACTCCTTAGGCCACAGGTAATGCTGCCAAGACTCTAGTGCTCGCACAAGTACAAATAAATCCTACTCATACGTGGGATACCTCAAAGCTGCCTCATTCAACTTCTCACTGAAGTCTGCAGTAGATCTTTTCTCTTGCATCAATACTGCTCCAATACTTATGCCATTTGCGTCACACTCTATCTCGAAAGTGCTATAAAAATTAGGTAGTGCGAGGACAGTGCACTGCGTAATCTTTTCTTGAGCGTCTGAAAAGCACTCTCCTGACCCTCACCCTATTGAAATCCAACCGACTTCTTGACTACCTCAGTCAATGGTGCTGATATACTACTGAAATCCTTCACAAACGCCTATAGAAACTCACCAACCCATGAAAGCTTATAACCTCAGACACTGTGGTAGGCATTGGTCAATCTCTAATCGCTTTAAATTTCTCCTTGTCTACCTCTATGCCATCTACGGTCACAACAAAACCAAGAAAAATGATTCTATCCATGCTGAATGTACATTTCTTACAATTACCAAATAATTTTTCTTTTCTTAAAACAACAATCACACATCTCAAATGGCATACATGCTCATATAAAGATTTAATGTATACTAATATGTAATAAAGATTAAACCACTGTAAACTTCCCTATATATGCACGCGCCACATGGTTTATAAATCTCATAAAAGTACTAGGGGCGTTTGTTAAACCAAAAGGCATCACTAAGAACTCATACAGCCCATACTTAGTTTTAAAAGTGGTCTTCCACTCGTCACCCTCTCTCATACGAATATGGTGATATCCTGTAACATCCCCTTCTCGAGGATGATACCGACAGGGAATATGTTGTCCTATCTAGTTTCATTGAACTTCTGGTAATAAACCAGGATGGCTACAGAAGAATTCTCATCTAGGATAAAGAGTATGGTTACTTTCATTAAGAAGAAAATTCAAGTAGCTTTGGGAATTTTGATTAACCTGTCTATAAGGCTTGAAGACGTACTTGAGAGGATGGATACTGATGGCAGTCACTATGGTGTTTGGGTACAACAAATCGAGTACAGAGTTACAGTCCAGTCAGAGTCAAAGTAAAGTTGCATGCATACAATAATATTGTATAAGTCTTTATAATAATTTTAAAGTGTCCATTACAGAGTTGTAAAGAGAATTGTATTTGAGTATACAGTTATAAGTATTAAAGTACATTTCATGTTATTGAACTGGGCAATGGTCTCATGTATGAGTTTACTAACATCCCCCTCCATGAGATGTTACCTATCCATTCTTAAGCTCATTTTTACTAAAAATCCTAGATCCATGCAGCTCATCTAACATATCATCTAGCCTAGGAATGAGATGTCGATACTTTACTGTAATATTATTGATGGCACGATAATCAACACACATATGCCACGTCATATAATTATTAGGTACCAATAGCACCGGTACTGCACACGAGTTCATACTCTCTCGTACTTAACCCTTCTCCATCAGCTCCTCAACTTGCCTCTGATGTTCATTCGTCTCCTCAGGATTAATCCTATATGCGGGCCTCAGATGAATCTGTCGGCAAAATAACGCTACAAAGGATGCCACCCTTTGATGAGTCTTTGTTCAATTAATGAAATTTTGATAAATTACTTGAACTCACAAAGTATTAACCACGTTAATAGCCTTTTTTCTCTCAAAAATGAAGTTCCCATTTTTTCATTGAAAATATGCTTTAAATAGTTACATGAATCAAACCCTAATAAATACAAAAAGTCAAAAATAACCTTAAACTACCCATTATCAACTCGAGCACATAACTCATAATTCCTAGCCCATTATGAAACCAACAAATAAATAAAAATAAACTAATACAAAGCTAAATAAAACTTGCATCCATGTTTTGTTCCATACATGAAAATAAATAAATAAATAGTATAATAATAGTGTAATGACACCACTATTATTGATGCGCTCTCGGTTCTTTTGCCTGTGCAACGACACCACTATTATCACAGAACAACGGGATCGAATCCTCGATGCTTGGGACAACTCCCAATTCTGCGATAAATTTTCTAATCCATATAGCTTCCTTTGCAGCATCTGATGCCGTAATATATTCCGCCTCGGTAGAAGAATCAGTTGTTGATCCTTATTTGGAACACTTCCAACTAACTGCAGTATTATTAAGAGTAAATACAAAACCTGAGGTAGACTTTCTATCATCAAGATCTAACTGAAAGTCATAATCTGTATATCCTCTTATCTGTAAATCACATTCTCCATAAATAAGAAACTTATCCTTATTACCTTTTAGATACTTTAGGATATGTTTAACGGTAATCCAATGGTCGTTACCTAGATTTGACTGATATCTACTAGTAATGCTTACTGCATGACTAATATCAGGTCTCGTACATAACATGCATACATGATGCATAAGGTTGACTAGACATTCTAGCCTTTTCATCTTCCGTTTGATGACACATCTTCTTCGAAAGATGAATGCCATGTCGAAAAGGTATATTAGCAATTTTACAATTGCTAAAGTTATACCTTTGAAGGATCTTATCTATGTACGAAGATTGAGATAACCCAATCAACTTCTTTTCTTTATCTCTATAGAGTTTTATACCAAGTATATAGGAAGCTTCACCAAAGTCTTTCATGGAGAAGTTTTTACAGAGATATGCTTTAACACCTTGCATCATTCCAAGGTCATTTCCAATTATCAGGATGTCATCAACATAAAGCACCAAGAACACTATCATACTCCCATTAACCTTCTTACAAACACAAGGTTCTTCTTCATTTTTAAGAAAACCAGACATTCTGATTACTTCATCAAAACGAAGATTCCAACTATGTTAAGCTTGTTTAAGTCCATAAATGGACTTCTTAAGCTTACATACCATGACATAATTTTGGCTGGAGACAAAACCCTTCGGATGTTCCATATTTATTTCTTCATCAAGAAATTCATTAAGAAAAGCCGTTTTGACATCCATTTACCAAATATCATAATCATGCTAAGCAGCGATAGCCAATAAAATCCTAATAGACTTTAGCATCGCTACTGGTGAAAAAGTCTCATCATAGTCCACACCTGGCCTTTGAGTGTAACCTTTAGCAATCAGTCGGGCTTTAAAGGTTTCAACCATCCCATCATGCCCTCGCTTCTTTTTGTAAACTCATTAAGAACATACGGGAATAATTCCCTTAGGAAGCGGAACCAAATCTCATACTTGATTCTGATGTATAGAGTCTATTTTGAAATTCATGGCTTACTGCCATTAAGAGGAATCAATGTCTAATATTACTTCTTTGTAGTTATATGGATCAATCTCCTGAACAATGAGCACATCGAGACTCTTGTCTTGAATCTAATACAAGCACTCATGAGGTCTCGATACCCAAGTAGACCTACGGAAAGTGGAACTAGAAGGTTCTGCTTCTGTCTGAACTTGTGATTCCACTATTGGCCTGTCATCTATAGGTTGGAATTCATCAAGCTCAACCCTTCTATGATTATCACCTTCTGCCAAAAATTAATCTTCAAGAAATTTGGCAAAATGAGCTACGAACACATTTTGATGCTCGAGTTCATAGAATTGATATCCTTTTGAATTCGAAGGATATCCAAGAAACCTAACTTTTAACCTTCGAGGTAAAAGTTTATCCTGCTGCATCACTCTGACGTATACATGATAACCTCAAACCCTAATATAATTAAGGTTCGGTTTCCTACCAACCCATATCTCATATGGAGTAGTAGGAACAACTTTAGCGGGAACCCTATTCAGCAGATGTGCAGCACTAAGAAGAACATACCCCAACAAAAAGTAATATAGATCTGTAAAGCTCAATATTGATTAGACCATATCCAATAAAATCTGATTTCTCCTTTTAGATACTCCATTGTGCTGTGGAGTACCCGGATGAGTGTATTGAGCGAGAATCACATTCTCTTTAAGATAATCCATAAACTCACTACTCATATATTCACCGCCTTGATATGATCGAAGGCTTTTAATGAATTTACCAGTTTATTTTCTACTTTGTTTTGAAATTTTTTGAACCTTTCAAAGGTTTCTGATTTATGTTTCATCAAATAAACATAACCATACCGTGACAAATCATCGGTAAATGATATGAAGTAAGAAAAATCACTATGAGCAGTGTGAATTATAGGACCATATACATCACTATGTATGAGCTATAATAAGTCACTGGCCCGATGTCCAACACCAATAAATGGGGCTTTGGTCATTTTACCCTGAATGTAAGATTCGCAAGTTGGAAAAGACTGTATGGTCAGATTCCTAATCAGACCATTCTTAACCAACTGGGTTAGGCGTCGCACACTTATATGTCTAAACCGCATATGCCATAATTCAATATCAGTAATTTCAGATCTTTTACGTTTATTATCCCCAATATCATAGACATCTCTAATGGCATGAAAAATATAATGACCTTGCGAATTTGAATATTTGTGTAACAAAACATCATTCATATCATATATATACATAGAACGATTCTTAATATGTACATGATATAATTTTGTATCTAATACAAACAAAAAGATTATATTAGCTACACAACCAGACATAAAAATATAATCTGTCAAAATGATGCTGCCTCTGGATAGACGAATCTCGTATTCGCCAACGGCTGCTGCAGATAAAGAATCTCCATTCCCAAAACGCAACTACATCTCGCCTGGATCCAACATTCTACTGACCCTTAGTCACTGCAATAAATTACAGATGTGAGTAGGACTAGCAGAATCTAAAACCAATCCAAAACCAATGGCTTCACAAGCCAAAGAGATATCAATGATAAGGAAAATAAATATACCTGATGTGGCGGCTCTCTCCCGTATGACAGAAGCTATGTAATATGGACAGTTGCACCTTCAATGTCCAATCTTGCCACAGTGGTGGCATTTATCCTCAGCGGCTTTCTTCTTCGACTTGCCTAGCTTCGCAACCTTTCTTTTTGGAGGAACACCACAACCAGACTTCTTTGCCTTCTTCTTCTTCTTGCCAGATCTCATAGATTGAGAAGAAAAAGAACTAGGCAAAAAGGACTTTGAAATGAGTGTCAGAACATCATTTTTGATGTCCTCCTCTGCAATCTGAAGCACCACATGCAACTGACTATAGGAACAACGGATGCCATGCATTTTAAAGTTCATAATGAACTGGGAATATGATGGTGAGAGTGAGCCAAGAATCAAATTTCGACCCAGAATCTCATTTAGCTGGAAGTCAAACCTCTGAAGCTGATTGATGAGATCCATCATGTGCAGGACATGCGGACTCACTGGCTTACCATCAGCCAACAGAGCGTGGAATAATTCCACAGAGATTCTATACACCAAGGTTTGCTCTTGGTTTAGAAATAACTCTCTAAGCTGAGTCATAATGCTGTAGGAGTCAGACATATCAACATACTGCCTCTTCAGATCAGGAGACATAGCACAGAGAATGAGTGATCTGACTATCAGATCATCATCCTTCCATTTTTGAAATGTCTCTCTCTCTTCAGATGTCGACTCCGGAGCTATATCCAATGGTACTGGATTATCCAGCACATAACCCAATTTCTTGGATCTCAAGACAATCTTAAGATCCAATTCTCATTCACTAAAGTTCCTAGGACCATTCAATTTGTTCGCGTTCAAGACACGTGCAAAAGGATTAGAGGAAGTAGTAGCTGTCATCACAAACTTAACAAACAAAAAAAACAGGAATTAGTAGAAAAAAGTAATTTCATCAATATAATAAAACATCCAACATATCATGAAATTTTAATATAAGGATGCCCTCCCACTATTTTACATAAATTGATAATCCCCAAATAAAAATACGAGAATTTAATAATTAAATTAAATTCTATAGTGGGAAGTAGACCTCACAAATATATTTCGACACATAGCTTTGGCATATTGTGCCCAAATATATTTGAAAGTAGATAACAATTATCAATCACATCTAATGTGACTCTTTAAAATAGGTCTTGAACCATTTCCAATCCTCACTGCTTTGGCATCTATTGGATGAGGCGTATTCAAGGTAATACTCGTTAATATACATATCCAAGTTACTTATGCACTATCTCACTGCTTTGGCATCTATTGGTATATATTTTCGCTCGAATTTGTTTCTTATCAAATAAATTTTACCGGTATAAACAAATTTCCATTAACCATAACGGCACTGCTTTGGCAGATACAACCATAGTATCAGGAAAAATATTTACATCTGTATTGAATAGACGAACCCATTAGTGTATAATACACTCATAAAACACAAAGCCTTATTATGGTGATTTTGTAAATACTGTCAAACGGTTAAAATAATTGATCCAATCAATTAATTCTCAAGCATGTGTAAAATAAATTGAATCAAATATCAAATATAGATGTGAGATCAGACGCTCTGATACCATTTTGTTGGGGTAAGCGCAGCGGAAGGCAAAAATGATTTTTAAACATTTTAAAATTTTTCCGAGCCAATTAATAAATATCAAATATGTTAATTTACCCAAATAAATTTAAACATATTATTTATTAACATGTAATAACATAATATATTTTGAAACACGATGAATTATTTTACGAAAATATTTTTCGACAAATACTACGTGTAATAGGCAAACGGTCAAATCGGTTGACCAACTACCGATCCGGGTTGGCACGGTCACTTGGGCAGTGTCCGGTCAGCCCTTGGACAGCCCAAACAATGACTCGTTCAAATTTTGCACAACCGTGACACGACGAGCCCATTTCGACACGAATTTTGCCATTTTCTCGTATTTTTACCCCAGAATAATTTCTGGAATTTATCCACCACCAAATACACATCCAAAATCATCAAAATAATATATTTTTCATGAAAAATATTCTGCTTTAGGTACCCAAATCAGATCTGAATCCAGAAACAGTTTTGTCCAATTTTCATGTCAAAATTCAATTTATTCACAAAGCTAATCCAATTAATTTACACCAAAATTAATCACCATAATATAAAGTTCCAAGAACAATTCTAGGCAACATCACTCTAGAATGATAATTTTAATTTGGAGATTAATTCACTAATTAATCTTTTTACACTTGCTTAACAAATTAACTATTAAGGTAAACAAATATCCAACATCAAATTTTGATCCAAATACATATCCAAGATACATATTTAATTAAAACATGCAATTACATATCACATATATATTTCACACGCTTAACAAAATAAATCAAAGAAATAGAAATTTTGGAACATAATATTACCTTAATATAATTTCCAATTTCTCAATTTCTCTTCCTTTTCGTGTTGGAAACTTTTGTTTAAATCCTAATCCCGTTTTCTTTTTGTTCTCATCACGTGAGAAGTGGCTAAATGTATATAAATGGAACAACTTCCATTTATTTAGAAGATACCCTCCTTGGTCGAAATTATGACCAATTTTCTATCCAGAAATAACAATTATTTTGGCTTTAATTTTGACACCTCATTGATCTTATCCAAATTAATTAATTATTTTGATATTTTATTAGTTAAAAACATGTGTAAAAAACACATGGTTTAGCCAATAAGAATTGGCCAAATAATAAGAATATTCCTAATAATATTCTTATCCAAAAATAAATTAATCTATTTTATTTAATTAATAAAATGACAAAATAAAAATATGGAAAAAGATTCCAAGAATATTCTTCCAATTTATATTTATTAATAATTAATTAACAATTAATTAATTAATAATAATAATAAAACAAGTGTCAAAATCTAATTAGTCATTAATGTGTATCTAATCAAAATTATGTATCATATATAAATACACATTATTTAATACACATGTGTAAATTATGAATATCCGAATTATTCATAATTAATTGCCCAAGTACTCAACGAGTACACTTTATATTGTGAGACTCTCTAGGTTCAAGTTTATCTGTCACGGAAATCATTTCCATGTCGATAATTTGTCCACTCACAAATAATCAAGTTGAACCATCCAAGTTGAAGGCATTGCATATATATAATCCATCTATTATAGGTTATCCGAATTGTTCCGAAAATATCGATTAAACGTCAAATCTATGCTATGAACAATTCATGTGTCGCGACATAATTATGATTCTTCATTAAATATTCGGAACTCGTTTCCGAATCGAACCTCGGCCAAGGATTTCAGGCGGAGGTCTGATCCTAAAAGATCGTTGACGTGACTATCATCAAAGTACGGAGGATTTCTCACATATCCACAGTGGTATCACAAGTCAAATGAGCAAATATGTTATTCGACTCGTAAAGATTCCTATTGACGTTGGTGTACCATCTATCAGGAATCTTCAAATGAGTGGTTCATTGATTATCCAATAAATACCTACGTGTTTATATGAGTCTCACAAAACTCATGGTTTATTGAGATAACCATTAGAACAATTTTATTATACAACACGTACCAGTTTCACGGGTTTACTAACGGATCGTGTATATAAACCTTAACTAGAAACAGTTTTAAGAATGAATTATATTGTGACATTTCTCATTAACAATTGCAGCGGTTTTACAATTACGCCACAACTATTCATTCTAAGGTCTTTTACGCATTTACCATATAAAAGATTATATTGATGAAAATTACTAAATTTTATTCATAATAAAAATAAAAATGTACATTATATTTACAATAAATACAACAAAATTTGACGGGCCGAGCACCAACTCCTATACATTCAACCTCTCTCAATACTGCCGGCCCATGTTATAAGACAAATAGTTAAAACTAAAAAACGAAAAAGAAAATATAAAATATCATCAATTGACTCAAAAGTGTCAGTCGCTGTGTGGGTGTGTGTATATATACATTGTGCCATTCAGCTTATCTTGAGCCATCTTTCATCTTGTTAATATTCTTGAATAGCTAGCTCTAGAAAATGGGGTTTGATTTGAGAAATGTTGCTCTTATTTGTTCGATATTAATGATGAGTTCAGTTGCTAAATTATCATATGGTTCAAAAACCAGGCATTTGAAATGGGAAGTAGAGTACATGTTCTGGTCCCCAGATTGCAAAGAAAGCGTAGTAATGGGAATCAACGGGCAGTTTCCGGGGCCAACGATCCGAGCAAAAGCCGGCGACACAATTGCGGTGGAGCTCACTAACAGGCTCCATACTGAAGGAGTTGTCATTCACTGGCATGGCATCAGACAGCTCGGTACTCCATGGGCTGATGGCACTGCTTCCATCTCTCAGTGTGCTATC
Source organism: Zanthoxylum bungeanum (assembly GCA_019454045.1). Taxonomy (NCBI): domain Eukaryota; kingdom Viridiplantae; phylum Streptophyta; class Magnoliopsida; order Sapindales; family Rutaceae; genus Zanthoxylum; species Zanthoxylum bungeanum. The sequence goes on along the minus strand of SKCR01026442.1, from coordinate 179,759 downwards.
AATCCTGGAGAAACTTTCCTTTACAGATTCCAAGTTGACAAGGTATTGTAATGTAATTACTACTTTCTACATATAACGAACTAATAGAATCATGACACGTGTACGAACATATACAGGCAGGAACATACTTTTACCATGGACACTTAGGAATGCAAAGATCTGCAGGTCTATACGGGTCTGTGATTGTAGAAGTTGCAGAAGGAAAAGAAGAGCCATTCCATTATGATGGCGAGTTCAATTTGTTGCTCAGCGATTGGTGGCACAAAAGTGTTCATGAGCAAGAAGTTGGCCTCTCCTCTAAGCCACTTCGTTGGATTGGTGAGCCACAGGTAATAATTAATTATTTTTTATTTTTTTACCAAATTTATATATTGTAGTGTAATTAAATATGGATCATATTAACGAATACCTAAACGCACTTTTAATGATTCATTTTATGAAAGTTTTACATTATTTTTATGAAAAATATAAAAAATTGTCAAAAAATTAATTACTTTTTACATTTTATCATAGAAAATTTCATAAAATGTCCTCAAGGGACGCAACCTAGCGGTTTGAGTTTAGGACATTGTCTTCAAGGTCACAGGTTCAAATCATGAATAGCATCCTTATAAGAACATGGGACAATACCGATTTACCCACGTATCAATTGAATGACGTGTGATTTTCCGATATTTCAAAAAAAAAAAACTTTCATAAATTAAATCTTTAATAAATATTCTTACGACACTCGTTAATATTTCTGATTAAATATAACTTAAAGTGAGTTGGGAAATTGTAACAGACACTGCTGATAAATGGAAAAGGGCAATTCAATTGTTCATTGGCAGCGCATTTTAGCAACGGCTCTAAAGACCAGTGCAAGTTAAGAGGAACTGAACAGTGCGCACCCCAGATCTTGCATGTGCTTCCGAACAAGACCTACAGGCTCAGGATTGCTAGTACCACAGCACTCGCTTCACTCAACTTGGCTGTCCAGGTGCAGTTCAATTTTTTTTTTTTTTGATTACAACTCTACAGATATATAATCTGAAATCTACTGGAATATTGAATACAAATATTTATAGCACATCCAGAATTCTACGTCTACTAGAGACGAAATATCTACTCCCACTCAAATATGGGGAGAATTCTACTCCCACTCTTAGAGAGAAATAATTACTCTCAATTGAGAGATTTTGGACTCCCTGCCATTGCAGGGAGTCGAACTTGTGCTCTCCCAAATGGGAGAGCACAAGCTCACCACTGGGCCAGAGCCCAGTGGCGGTGCAGTTGCAGTTCAATTTTGACATACCTTTTCTTGATATTTGAAAAATTAATGCCATAATAAGATATATGTTGAGTTAATAAGTATTTCTTTGTCAAAAGTTATGGTTCGTTTGATATATTTTTTCAAATAGAATTTTTTGATTAAAAAAATTTAGGTGTTTAGTTGCTAATGAAAGTTTTTATTAAAAATTATGAAAATTATTTTATTAAATAAGATTTTTAAAGTTATGTTAGGAAAAAAATGAAATAATATTGTTAAATTAAAAAAAAAATATTACAGACAATTTAATTATTTAAATAAGTTTTTCAAGTTCTATTCCCAAAAGCTCAAATTTCAAGCTTTTACTAGTAGAGGCAAAATAGCTATTTTAATTCTCAAAATCTCTACTTAGATTATAACCAAACGTCATTAAAATTTTTGAAAAAAGTTTTTGATATTAAAAAAACTCTTTTACTTCTATTAGAAATTATACTAAAAAATAGACACTTATTATTAGGGTATTTAAGTAAATTTTCTTAAAACAAATTTCAAAATACAATTTTTAAGCTGAAAACTACAAACGATAATGTTCATACCTGTCAAATTCTATTATAAAATAATTTGTCATGTGTGAATTGAAAAATAAATTTGCTTATGAAAGTTAGAAATTGCTGATGACAATACAATATAATTAATGTGCTCTGTGTAGGGTAATTTTTGATATTACACAAATTAATTAACTTTTCTTAGTTAAATAATGTAGTATTTATATTTTTACTAGGTTTCAATATTTACTTTTGTGTTTCATTTATTTTTCTTATTTTTTAGTATTTTATTATATTAGATAGCAAACTTAAGTCGTAATGGCCGTGATTGGGTGGTATAGGGTTCAGGATCTCACATTGAGCTTCTGAATTCGAATCAAGTGAATGCGTTTCTTGTAAGAGCCTAGGACAATCGGAGATTTTACATGCTCTGTTTAAGCTCGAAATGAGTGATTTGGCGGCATAATTTCCAACGATTACAAACAAAAAATAAAAAAATAGCAAACTTAACGGGTTGTTGAATAAGCTAAATATGTCTAGGAAGGTAACATGTAATTTTAAATTGCCTTAGTTTTTCAAATCTGAGTAGAGGAATGCGAATATTACTCTGTATAATGTAATGATACTTTTGCTGAATTTTCTTCTGTGTTTTCAAAAAGTTGACTAGTGATGAGTGATGATTTAACTGATAAAGTGATGGTACTATTTTGGCGACAAGAGAGAACAGTATAAACGTTTTTATCATGAGCTAAAACTTTTTCTTGCTTGGTGTATTTTAAATGAAGTGAAAAGTGAAAAGGAGTTGCATATTGGTCAAAAGATATATATACAGACAAAATTATTTTAGAAATGCCCAGGCTGGTGAATTGACAGATGAAAATGTATAGTTTTTTTTTTTAAAAGAAATTTTTAAATCTCTTACATATATATTTTAAAATTTATATTATTATAATATTACTTATTAGTTTTCCCTTAATAGATTATTATTGATTAGACTTCAAAAAGTATGAGAATATATAAAACTCGTAGGCTAATAGAACTTATCAAAGATTTAAATTTGTAAACTTGTAGAATTGACTCATTTCTGCCCCACCATAATGCACTAAGATAGCTGTTACTTTGTCCGACTGGCATGCCTTCGACTAGGCAAAAGTAGCGCGTTAGGGCACGCATCATTATCCACCAAACTCTATCATGCATGTGCCTGAAAATTTGAATGCTTTTGCCTGTCAAATTGTACACACTGAGATGGCAGAGTATGTAATTTCCCGTGTCTTTTGAATTGTTCCCACTCCCACATCCCATTTCTTTGTGCTACTTGTAATTTATTTGCCCTTATGACTTTCCTCACATGCAATTCAAAAGCAAATTTAGCTTTATTTGCCTTTTTGACTTTCCTCACATGCACATCAAAAGCAAATTTAGCTTAATTTACTTGCATGGCCCCGTTTTAGATATAGTGATGTGTTTAACCGAGCTAGTCATTTAAAGATTTTGTTTCCGCGTTCATATATATTTTTATTTCATATGATCAATAGTTCTAAATTTTGTTCAGAATCACAAAATGGTGGTGGTGGAAGCTGATGGAAATTACGTGCAACCATTTGAAGTAGATGACATAGACATATATTCTGGTGAGAGCTATTCAGTCTTATTAACAACAAATCAAGATCCCTCACAAAACTATTGGGTTTCATTTGGTGTTAGAGGAAGAAGCCCTAAAACCCCTCAAGCCCTAACCCTTTTAAACTATCATCCCACTTCTGCTTCCAAAATCCCTCTCTCCGAACCACCTATAACTCCTGCATGGAATGACTATAATCACAGCAAATCATTCTCTAACAAAATATTTGCCCTAATAGGATCCCCTAAGCCTCCGAAAACTTCCCACCGTCGGATTATTCTTCTAAATACTCAAAACACCATTAATGGATTTACTAAATGGGCTATTAATAATGTGTCTTTGGTTTTACCTCCTACTCCTTACTTAGGGTCCATTAAATATGGTCTTAAATCTGCTTTTGATCAACAAGGTCCCCCCGAAAACTTCTCAAATGATTATGATGTGATGAAACCGCCTGTAAACCCTAATTCAACTCATGGAAATGGGGTTTACATGCTTGGTTTAAACACTACAGTGGATGTTATACTTCAAAATGCAAACGCGTTATCGCCTAATTTGAGTGAAATCCATCCTTGGCATTTGCATGGGCATGATTTTTGGGTTTTAGGGTATGGAGAAGGAAAGTTTACAAAGAAAGATGAGAAGAAATTTAACTTGAAAAATCCACCGTTGAGAAATACTGCAGTGATATTACCATATGGATGGACTGCTTTAAGATTTGTTGCTGATAATCCAGGTGTTTGGGCATTTCATTGCCATATTGAGCCGCATTTGCACATGGGAATGGGTGTGATTTTTGCTCATGGTGTTCAACAAGTTAGAAATATTCCAAATCAGGCACTGGCTTGTGGTTTGACTGGGAAATGGTTCTTGAAAGCTAAACAAAATTGAGGCTGGCTAGCTTATTTTATGTACCACTTACTTTTATTTGTGTTCTTCTTTTTTTAATATTTATGTAATGCAAATTTCCAGTTTATTAATTAAATTATATGCACTTTTTTATTCCGCGTACTGAAGATATGACTAGAAATTAAAATAAGAAAAAAGAATCTAAATATATGTGAGGCTTTGTCATCACGCTGCTATTTGTTTACGGGCATTAGAGATGGTGCCAATCCCAAACTTGTTGAGCAACTTGCGCCTTTAGGTGCTTAAAGTCAGTAGCACCTAAAGGTACAAATGAAAGATATATATTAAATTTATGGGTGGGTCCTACATATATAAAAAATAATAAAAAATTAAAATTCATTAGTTGTAAAGTGAATTTCATATCTATAAATAGAAGTTTCATTTCATTATTTTCTCATATTCTTAAGAGTTTGTGATAGAGTTGTAATTCTCATATTTTAAGAGAGTGATTGTTCACTCATTGTGTTAGAGAGATGTTGTAAAATCTTTCTACTATAGTGAAATCCTTCTACTTTTATCCATGGATGTTTCCCTCACATTGAGGGTTTTACCACGTTAAATTTGTGTCTCATTTCTTTATTTTATTGTTAAGATTTATTGTAGATTAAGTCTCCTAATTATTATTGTACTTTTACATGGTAGGCAAAACCTCATGAATTAACAATTATTCTCAATTTCGTTTTACTTGCGTGCCAGCTTCAGCCCACGATCCCATAACAGTGGTATCTGAGCTTCAAGTTCAAGGTTATTGTTCACGGAGACTATTCACATATACGATATAATACTATTCACATATACGGTACTATTTATGTATACAATATTATTTACATATACTGTACTATTCACGTATATAGTACTATTCACATATACATTATTTTATACGATACTATTCACGGTGAAATAGTAAAAGCCGGTTCAAGTGAGAAGCTGATCGTCATCAGAAATATGGTAGGAAAGTTCGAAATTGAGAAGTTTAACGTAAGTAACTTTTCCCTATGGAAACTTAAAATAAAAGCAATCTTGAGAAAAGAAAATTGCTTGGCGGCAATTGGAAAGAGACCAGATGGAATAACTGATGAAAAAATGGAAAAATATTGATGACAATGCTATGAGCAACTTACATCTAGCCATCTTCGTCTTCGGACGTCACCACATTCGTCTTATTTTCTTGCTCTTCAATTCCCTCCTTGAATCTCTCTAAATTATGTGTTTAGAGCTCACTTGTTATGTCTTCTTATTCCACTTATGTATTTATAGGGAAGTCTTGGAGTCATTCTGCATATAGAAAACAGACTCCTTAAAAGTCTGAAAATCTTCAAGGGCTTCGCGACGCCTATTTCTTTTGTATTTTCCTTCCATGAGTACTTCACTTGCATCCTTAAGCTCTCAAAATACGTACGTTAACCTCAAGATTCATGCTTTAATGTTTCATATCAATAAAACACAAAACAAATTACAAAACACATAAAATGACACGAAACCTAACAAAATAATAAGTTAAGAATATATGAATAAGTTTGTATAAATCACACTTATCAATATCTCTGGCCGGATGTACTGCATGTCAGGTCGGGCATACAGTAGTCATATATTAACTCTGGCCGCATATAAGGCTACATCTAGTGCAAATCATTCCTAATATCTTATACTAGGTGACGACTCTTTTATTATTCGATTAGTCCACGTGGGCTAATTGTACTCTCTACGGACTTTGAGCCCAACAGTATTGTGGTCACCGATGTCATATGTATAGCGTGAAATTCTGCTTCTCTCTTACACTCTCCCTCCTACCTGTTCAATGGTATCGGTTGTGAGATGAGTGAAGCTCCGATGAGGAAGATATCGCACCCTGAAATTTCCAGCCAAATTGGCTTTCTCCACCTCAGCGCCACCGACTGACATATTATAATGTGACCTCCAACGATGGGGAGCTTCCTTGGTATAATAATTTTCAATTCCACTAACCGTGCTCTGATTTGACACTGTTTGGGAAATACCCATTTTTGAAGGGGAGTTGATGATTGGTAAATAGATCACTATTTCCCACTCCTCTAACTTAATATTTTGTATAGTTTTCTTGAGTTATGTGAATGTTTTTATGTATTTTGTAGATAAATAAAATAACAGGACTATTTGGAGGTAATTCGGGGCCAAAACAGCGAAAAATGTCAAAAATGTAAATTACGGCTAAAATGCACCGTTTGTTAAAATGCGCCATGCTAAAATACGTTGTCTGCCAACGTGCGCCGAAGACTACTAACATGCGCCGAACACGTGTCACAATCAGAGAAGTTTTTCTAAAATGCGCACTTACTAATGTGCGTCTGCCACCTGTCAACATCACAACAATTATAACGTGCGCCGGACACATGCTGCCGACACTCATCACTGAAACACGTCATTGCTTGCGTCATGATGACGTCAGCATCGCGACTCGCAAACCCTTATGCGTCGTGACGCCGACACAATAATTGAGCTGCCGACACCACTGATGCCACGTGTCACCATCTCCGCGAAGCCCGTGCCACTCGTCCGAAATCAACGGCGCGTCGCCACGCGAGGGACCAAAACTTGCCTATAAATTGAGCTCGATTTCATTTCAAAAATTCATACATTCCTAAAGTTTTTAATAGGGGACTAAGAATTGTATCTTGTTTGTTTAAGTTTTTGTAATTTAAATTAAGCATTTTTATTTATTTATTTACTTTCAGTAATTTTAATTATGCACTTTTATTTTCAATAATTAATTTTATTTATTTACTTTTTATTTCTTTTATGTTCAGTAGTTAATTTACTGCTGGGGAATGGTGAAGCTTTTTATTATTATAATTTAGATTAATCCCCCTCAATTATAATATATAAATTATCTTAAAACCTGACTTAATTGGATACTGCATTTATTGTCGGTTGGACTTAATTAAATTGATTTTAACTTGACTTAATGGGTGTGAGAACACAGAAATTGGGCGACGCATGCTGTCCCGGGCTCGCGGCCCGGTCGGGAGTACGGAATAGCCACGGGGGACTAAACCGGAGAATAATAGAGTCGCCACCCTGTGTGAACCGGGAAAATGAGATTTAAGGCCGCACTCACCCCTCGCAAGGGAAGACCTCAAACCGTTGGGTTCGGAATGGTCCCTTACTTATGCCACTTGTAATGAAAGGATTTATATAATAATTTAATCAGGCTTAAGTAACACTTATTTCTAAGAATATAATGCTTCTAAATCCACATACATACATCAACAAGTTCATCTAAATTTATAAGTAACACATATTCGATTTTGCATACAGCCTATTTGCATGTAATCTATGTCTCAATTTGCATACATAAGGATTATCATACGGCAAGCAAACAATTTAATGAATGCATTGGTGGACACAGAAGCGCAAACAAATAGCATTCTTACTAACATGCATATTAAGAAAAGATATTTAAGCGCATAACAGAAATAGACAACTAGAGAAATCAAGCCAAAAGCTTCTGAAATGTCAAAACTTCCTTACCCTTTTCTGCCATATCGTTGTAAAAGCGACCGCTACGCGTCATTCCCCTTACTTCTTCTTCATCACTGCTAGAGAAATCAAGCCAAAAGCTTTTCCCCTGCTCTGTCTCATCTTCACTAGTACTATCCCAGATTCCAAGGCAAAAGGCTTGAGGGTGGAAGGATTTTAGGACAAGGTATTCTGGGAGGCCAGAATTGATCATATAGGCTGGTGGTGGCAAGGCACGGTAATTGGGTAAGGGGTTTCTGTGTGTGTCAGGCTGTTCTGTTTCTGGGTCAGGTATTTTCTTGGAGTCTATCAGGTCTTGGATTTCATGGAGGAGTCAGGCGCAATTGTCAGTGTCATGGCCCTTTTGTTGGTGAAAGTGACAGTAAAGGTTTAGGTTATAATGTGATGGTAGGGGATTGGGTAATGGTTTGGCTTCTAAGGGTTTTAAGAGCCCTTGCCTCTTCAGTTTCTCTAGCACCTTTGACAGGGGTCTTCCCAAGTTGGAAAACTGTCGGTTCCGGATAGCGGCAATCTCAGCAGAAACGGGCTTTGCTCCCGATGTTCCCCCAATGGGCCTCCTGTTCAGACCATAGAATTTTCTATTCTCGGCCTCTTCTTCCTCAATATCCATGACAGTTTCCCTCAACTGCCGAAAGTCTGCAATCATGAAGGTCATCCTCCTCAACTTGCTGTAAATGGAGGGCTTGGTGCCCTTGATAATCATCTTAATCTGATCCTTCTCCGAAGGCCTAGTCTGCATCTTTAATAACTGACCCTTCCACCGGTGCACATACTCCTTAAAACTCTCCTCCGTTTTCTGCTTAACATTCTCCAGATCGCGGAGTGACAGATCGATCTCTAGGTCAGTGACATACTGCTTCAGGAAAGCATCAGCCAACTCCCTCCAATCTTCCTTCACTTTCTTCTCCAAACTATGGTACCACACCACGGGAGCTCCCTCGAGCGACATTCCAAACATTTTCTGCACTTGGAGCTGAGACAGGCCAACTGAACTCATGACTGATACAAACTGTCGGAGATGCACCCTTGGATCCCCATTCCCGTTAAACTTAGCCATATCAGGCATCTTGAACTGTGCCGACAACTGTTCCTCGAAAGTCAGTGTGTCATAATCCAGAAAATCCTCATTCTTACCCCTCATCTTGCGGGTAACCGACTCAACCTGATCCCGAAGTTTCTGTAACTCTGTCTGAGACCCAGATACCCTGCCTGCTGCATACTCTGCCATATCATCATCAAAAGCGGGGGTATCATCCCCCAATCTGTTCGGAGATTCCTCTTGCCTCACATCCCCAGAATTAACCCCGGCATGAGACCCAGCTATACCAGCCATAGCAGTAGTAAAAGCTTGCAACTGTTCAGTGATCTTGGCGAGACCGTTCTCTAACTGATCCATACGGGACACCTCATTATCGGATTCACTCATACTTATTCTTTTAGTGAGTCTTGTCCATTCTCTAACCCAAACAGTATCTATGATGTCTTTTTGAGACATAGATGGTGTTAACATGATATATGTATGTATGAGGTGCATGAGATGCATGTAACATATATAACATACTAAATCAATTATAACTCTCAAACAAATCGGCCCGTTATCATTTTAGAATCTTTCGGGCTAATTGTCATAGGAGTGAACCCATCCCAGTTTAAATGGCCCAATGAGTTCACATCTCATGACAAAGTGCCCGACTAAATCCAAATGGTAACGTTCCGAACACAATCACAAAGTGGCCCATCAATCGCTTAGAAGCCTTTGGCCCAATAGTCATGAAATACGTTCTTGTCCCAGTTTAAATGGCCCAACAAGCCCATATCCCATGACAAATGGTCCAAATGGATCCAAACGACGATGTTCCCAAACACAAGCATAGAAGAAAGATGATGCAAACATGACATAATAATTTCTACATAATGGCCTATCAACATTTCAGAAGCTTTTGGCCTAATAGTCATAAGGTGCGAACTTGTCCCAGTTTAAATGGCCCAACAAGCCCGCATTTCTGACAATAGTCCAACTGCATCCAAATGAGGACGGTCCACAAGCACATATTCAAGGAAATAATTGTTACTTTAGCCAACCCGGTCTATGGGTGGGTTAGCAAGAGTATAGACAAAGGCTCTCACCGGCGAAGGATGGCCCACAACTAGGTCTCCCCACTCAAGGGTTCGAGCAACCAAGTGAGCGCACCCTTTTTTATACACTAAGGTACGTGCCAATGAGCTATGGTGTGTGACGGACTGTCAAATGGATTTCCCGTTGTAGATTCCCCAGAGGGAAGGTGGAGCGAGGCTCACTTAAATACCCAAGCCTCTTAGGCTCTTATCGCTTGGTTTCAGGAATAAACAACGAGTCCTCCAAATTAGTCCATCACAATAGGCTACGAGTAGATGGCTATCTAGGTGCCTTCACAACTTTTCATTCTAGAAAGGTAGTGAATGAAGGAAGACACCAAACCATTACTTAACCTCAAAATGCCTTTGATTAAACCCTCACTTTATCCACTATAGACACGGTCAATTAAAACATAAATCCAAACATCACAAGATAATATTTCGGGGCCGATTCTCTATCCCCAGTGGAGTCGCCAGACTGTGGGAACACAGAAACTGGGCGACGCATGCTGTCCCGGGCTCGCGGCCCGGTCGGGAGTACGGAATAGCCACGGGGGACTAAACCGGAGAATAATGGAGTCGCCACCCGGTGTGAACCGGGAAAATGAGATTTAAGGCCGCACTCACCCCTCGCAAGGGAAGACCTCAAACCGTTGGGTTCGGAATGGTCCCTTACTTATGCCACTTGTAATGAAAGGATTTATATAATAATTTAATCAGGCTTAAGTAACACTTATTTCTAAGAATATCATGCTTCTAAATCCACATACATACATCAACAAGTTCATCTAAATTTATATGTAACACATATTCGAATTTGCATACAGCCTATTTGCATGTAATCTATGTCTCAATTTGCATACATAAGGATTATCATACGGCAAGCATACAAGTTAATGAACGCATTGGTGGACACAGAAGCGCAAACAAATAGCATTCTTACTAACATGCATATTAAGAAAAGATATTTAAGCGCATAACAGAAATAGACAACTAGAGAGGTAATACCAATGCATAACGTAAAAAATGGTTAACTATGTGCTAAGATGGACATGTCGTAATGTGATGCAAGGGGATCTGTTTACCGTGGGCATTCGTACAGCGTTCGTAGACGCGTTCGAACAGTAAACAGAAGGTTCTCGTTCGAGTAGCGTTCGTAAACGCGTTCGAACGGAAATGAAACAGAATGCTCACGTTCGTATGGAGTTTGTGAACGCGTTCGAACGAAAATGAAACAGAATACCCACGTTCGTATGGCGTTCGTGAACGCGTTCGAACGGAAATGAGACCTGATGCATGATAAGGCAAAATGCTTGCGCGTTCGAGTTGCGTTCATAAACGCGTTCGAACGGGAACAGACCTGATGCATGAAATGGGACGCAATACATAAATGGCGAATAGTACAATGCGAGGCGCGGCGAGGTATCGTGGTAAATGATTTTAACCTCTTCAATTAGAGGACCTCTCATCGCACTTACTAAGCCCATGCGCTCGATCGCATCATGCATACAAACATAAAGACAATCACATCAAACTAAGTATGCCCGATTGAACACATCTTACATCCAACCGAACACACATCAACCAGCGCGGCAAAGCATCGTGGTAAAGGGCTTTAACCCCTCCCCATAGGGGATCTTTCATTCCACTTACTAAGCCCATGCGCTTGATTGAACCATGCATAAAAACATAAAGACAATCACATCAAACTAAGTATGCCCGATTGAACACATCTTACATCCAACCGAACACATATCAACCGGCGCGGCAAAGCATCGTGGTAAAGGGCTTTAACCCCTCCCCATAGGGGATCTTTCATTCCACTTACTAAGCTCATGCGCTCGATTGAGTCATGCATACAAAGAATTAAACACAATAATATCAGACTTAGTATGCCCGATTGAACGTATCTTGCATTCAACCGAACACACATCAACCGGCGCGGCAAAGCATCGTGGTAAAAGGCTTTAACCCCTCCCCATATGGGATCTTTCATTCCACTTACTAAGCCCATGCGCTCGATTGAATCATGCATAAAAAAGCAACATACAACATTCAAGTGACGAAAAATAAATAAACCAAAGCAACACAAAACAAAAGAGGGTGCCGTTTACTTAAGCGGTACGTGGAGTTGTGTCCCGAGTACAGATCATATTACCGTCCATTCGGAATCGGCTATGAAATTTATGTCCGGGTTTCCATCCGATATACCACGAGAGTTGACACATCTCTCATTTTATTCCACAGGCACAACATACAACATCTCATAATTCATGCATATCTATCTACTCAAGGGCCACAACATGCATTTCAACATGACAATCATGCAAGAAATATTTAATAAATAGTAAAAAAACGAGTGTGAAAGATACCCTCAGGTCTAACCTTTTTGCCAACTTTCAGGCTTGCGTTTCACGGATGTCGGAAGGGTACAACTCCTCAACTTCTTCGGTTCACTGGTTTAGCGTCCTAGCTCACTGCTTTGCTGTTTTGCTCGCGGTTTGAACTCCGTTCTGCTCCTGTTCGGCCTCTGTTTTGCTGCTCACTGCTCAGGCCACCTGTTTTGACGTTTCAATGAACTGTTCCAAGTTTTTGTGTGGGTTCTTAGTGTAGTCTTGTGAGTATTTTAAGGATTATGAATGTAGTTTTTTTTTATGTTATTACTTTAAAGTTTTTAGGGAATGTTTTAAGTGTATTTTGCTGCTGTTTTAGGGGTTAAATTACTGTTGTTTGGGCGTGATTTAGGGACTGGTTTGGGTCAGTTTCGGTTTGTGTAAGTGGGCTACGGATTGAACTGTTTGGAGAGGGTATTGTGCGGCAATTCTGAGAAGTAAAGGGGCTGCTGTTTGGAGGTCTCTTGGGCGTGCAAGAGAAGGCTTGGATGAGTGTCTTAGGCGTGATTTGAGAGATATGTGTGCTTCGGTTATTGAAGGAGGTGTAGGAGAGAAATTGTTTTTACTTCTTTATGCTATTACCGTGAATGATGTTGTGTGAATGAGAGGATGGCTTTGGTTGGGGGTTGTTTATATAGAGAAGGGTTAGGGCTTCACCTTGTCTCACAAGGAAGGGATTTGGCATTAAAATGAGGATTTGATTTGGTGTTGAGCAAGGAAAGTCAAGGATTGAGGGGGGACAAATCTTGGCTAGATTAGGAAGTCAAAATATTTAATTGGTTATGATTGATTGTAATTAGGCATGACATCTTTTTAATTTAGTATGTGATTTGTTTAGTTAGGAAGTTAATATATTTGATTTATCTTCATTAGGTATGATTATATTTTGTGTTTTATTTAATTGGTAAACGGTTTAGATATTTTATTTAATATTTAATGTTTAATTTAATTAAATTGGGATGTGTTTTATGGGCTTTGGGGAGCTAATTGGGCTGGGGTGCGAGGTAGCAACAAAACCAGAAACACCGACGCCGTTCGAACGCCAATTCGAACGCCACACAAACATCCGCAATCTGCCTGACGTTCGAACGAAGTAACGAACGCAGCACTAACGAAGACAGTGAGCTTGTGAAATAAACTTGATGACATACTTATTCTGAATTTCCCCTTCCGACCTCCGTTTCCCGCAATATCCTTAGCTAAAAAGGTAGTGCCTCCAACTGAGACTCATCATCGGGTTTCACATGCAAAAATGAAATGCCTACAATGGGATACCACCTATATGGTCGTTGGAATTAATTAAATTTGACTTAATCAGGATATCGCCTATATAGTCGGTTGGTAATTATCACGTAAATTTATATATTATAATAAGAGAGATTTCGAAATTAGAAATAGTAAAGATAGATTAATCTCACTTAATTTATAATATGGAAATTGTAATTTAATATGGATTAAAAGTTGATACCGCCTTAATGTCTGGTTTTATTTATGTAACGTAATGTGACACCGTTTATAGGTCGGTCTTTAGGTGACAGATGATTACTGCCTATATGGCTGGTTTATGGATAAATAATAATACCGCATTTATGGCTGGTTCAGCTTAAATGGGTAACACTGATAATTTCCATATTTTAATAAAGTGAGATTTCTAAAAGTGAATCCCCTAACCCCAAACATTTTATTTTTATTCTAGGGAAGTGAGGAAACATAATATTCACATGTTTAGTAATTGATTCAATTATATTATGGGTCATTCTTTAGTTTGTTTATTGAATCTTAAGCCTATTGCTTCTTGTTGCCTAATCACCAATAAGATTGTTGTGGTAAACTTCAAATGAACTTGGAAAAGGGATTTTAGGTTTGAGCCTTAGATTCAATAGCTCACGATCTTCATTGAGGATAGATAACTCTTTAATAGATTTCCTTACAGGATAGACATATATCTGTCGGGCTGGAGTAGCCATAATTGGAACTTGAACTTAATGAATTCAGGTAACTTGGTGAACATAGACATATGATTAATTAGGTTATTTGGGTGTTTGCATCTGACCATTGACAGAGGCTTTTGGATAACTTCGTGTTCCAGGTTAGCAAACTGATTTATTACACATATATAAAAGAAGCAATTCATCATTAGAATAATATTGTGTGGAATCACAACCCTAAATATTTGTGTCTTTTGTTTATTTTTTTTCTTAGTAATTTCTTTTGTATTTTTATTTATGTATTTGTTCAGCAAATCCACATTCACTACAAGAAATTATTGTTTTAGCGACGGAATATTCCGTTTCAAAATTTAACGACGGAATTAAGATGGAATTGAAACGGATAATGAAATTAGGGACAAAATTTAGAGACAAAAAAGTTACATTTCTAAATTAGAGACGGAAACAAAGTTCCGTCGCTAATTAGAAACAGATTATTTTTCCGTCGCTAATTTCATCTAGAAATTGAATTTTTCCGTCGCTAAATAGAAACATAATCTTTATTCTGTCGCTAATTTTAAATTTCAATTTCATTTTAATTTGATTTCTAATTTCCAAAACTATTGGTAATTAGAAACGAAATTTTTCCGTCGCTAATTAGAAACAGAATTAAAAATCCGTAGCTAATTAGAAACAGAACTAAAATTCCGTAGTTAATTTTAAAATTTTCAATCTCCCCAAAAATTTAATCATTTCGGCGCCACTTTTTTTTTAAAAAAAATATAGACGAATTTTTCATCGCTAATTAGAAACGGAATTAAAATTTCGTAGTTAATTTTAAAATTTTCAATCCCCCAAAAATTTAATCATTTCGGTGCCATTTTTTTAAAAAAAAAATAGAAACGGATTAAACCTAAAACGTACACAGCTAACATTAAGTCAATTAAACCTAAAACGTACAACTTGCTACGTGGTGCTATTACTATACAATATTAATAATATTGCATGAAAAATATAGAATAATTATATATCAAAATTAAAGTAGCAGAAATGGGAATTTTTGTATTTCGTTTTCCGGTGTGTTATTGAAACGGAGAAGAAGAGAGAGGGGACAGTCGGTGTTAATATTTGCTGTGTTTTTGTATGTATGCAAATTTAAGAGTAAGTGGAAAGTGAAAAAAATATAGACGGAATTTTCGTCGCTAATTAGAAATGGAAGTAAAATTTTGTCGTTAATTAGAAACGAAATTAAAAATCCGTAGCTTTAAAATTTTCAATCTCTCCAAAAAATTAATCCTTTCGGCGCCATTTTTTTTTTAAAAATAGAGACGGATTTTCCGTCGCTAATTAGAAACGTAATTATAATTTCGTCGCTAATTAGAAACATAATTAAAAATTCGTAGCTAATTTTTAAAATTTTCAATCCCTCAATTATTTTAAAAAATTTCCCGCCTCACGAAAATTTCAAATATCTATAAAATTTATAAATCTTCTCGCTTCTCTTATCTTTTCCTCTATATATACACCACAATCATTTTAACTCTCAACTCCAATACATCATCCAAAATTTTCCTACTCAATTCCATATATTATCAAATTTTTATTTTCCTACTCAATTCCATATACCATCAAATTTTTTCATACCTCAACTCTCATTATCAATCTCTCATTTATCTTATCTCCACTTTTAAATATACCTAAGAAACAAACACTAATATATATATATTTTTTTTTGTTTAAAGTGGCGTAAATGGATTGTGGTGTGTCGAGCGGTGGACATTACAGTGTCTTGTGGAATTGAAGATTTATATATAACATTAAAAAAGTCAATTTTTTAAAATTTTCTACCATTCAAAAATTTTAAAATTTTCCCTTATCTAAAATTTAAAAATTTACTCACTCTACAATTTATAAATTTCTCACATCTATATAATTATAAAATTTCACACCTCTATAAAATTTTAAAATCTTTTCTTTTCTAAAATTTTAAAAGTTTAATGCATCTTTAAAATTTTAAAATTTCCCGCTCTCGAAAATTTTAAAAGTTTCATTTTTTATTTTTTAAAAAAATATATAGCTATGGAATAGCTACGGAAATTCTGTCTCTAATTAGCAACATAATATTTATTCCGTCACTAAATAGTGACAAAAAAATCAATTTATATTTAGAGACGAAAATACATTCGTCGCTAAATAGAAACAGAATTTTTGTCGCTATTTAGCGACGGAAATTATTCCGTCGCTAATTAGAGACGGAATTTCCGTCGCTAACTTTAGCGAAGGATGAAATATTTCCGTCGCCATTTTTTTTGCGACCAACAAAATAGAGACGAAATTTTCCCGTCACTATTCTGTCGCTAGTGGTCAGTTAGCTACAGATTAGCTACGAATTTTTCCGTCGCTATTTGACAGGTTTCTTGTAGTGATTCAACCAAACAATCAAGTAATCATTCACTTATCTCTTTAATTAGATACATGTAAATAAATAGTATCAATAATTAATAACAATAGTAGGAATTAAGTCCTCGTGGGATCGATACATTTATACTACTTGAACGATACGTACGCTTGCGTTATACGGGTGTGATTACGCCGATCAGAAGTGAAATTGGATTTTTGGCTAAGTCCAAGAAATCAAACCGATGGATCGAAGAATAGACACCATCAGCAAACTCTTATCGTCAAAACGAGTGCGTTAATATATATAATTTGACTATTAAAAGTTATTGAACATCGATACCCTAGTAAAAAAATGGCCCAGTGTGCCTCGAAAAGTGTGTTATTCAAGCCGAGGAAAAATCTGACTAGTGATGGGATAAAATTTGTTAGGGTTTTGGGGGATGGGCGCAGTGGAAGCGCGGGTTCGGGTGAAATCGTATTTTAAAATTTTTTCAAAATATCAAATAAATTATTCAATATCTAATATGAATAATTTATTCATATTTCACCTAAAACTATTTATTCAATATCAAATATTGATATAAATAAGGTTGAAACTTCGCGAAACTTTTACGAAAATTGTTTTTCCGTAAAATGACGTAAAACGCTTTTTCGACCGAACTGACCACCCTACACTTATGGGGACTACCCAGGTCAGCCCCAATAGTGTCAGGGTAGTTCATAGGCTGCCCAAACAGTGACGAACTCACTGTTTGGATAGCCGTCACCCGATTGGCTCAAAAGTCACCCGGTAACGCCGTTTTTTACCGTTTTCGCTTATTTCAACTCGGAAACAATTTCCGGCAAATGTTTCAACTCCCAAAACACATCCAATACATTCATATGACATCAAATTCATCACAAAATTTCCAGTTCTACCAGATCTAATCCAGAAACTGAATTTTCTAATTTTTCATGCTTTAATCCAAAATTTTCAAGATTAATCTAATTAATCAAGACACCAAACAAAGTCACCACATATTAACAACCTAAGAACAATTCTAGGCATTACAAGAGTGATCATAACACTCTAAAATGGAAACATGTCATCAAATGATCAAATTGGATTAATATAACAATAATATTAACCAATACTACTTCACACATGCTTTAAACTTCCAAATCCATCAACCAACATCAAAAGCCCAAAAATTTATGAAACTAAGGAACCCTAGAACCATTCTAAGAATTCAAGAAAATATGAAACTAAATTTCAAGCTTAGGGTTAAGAAGATTACATTTAATCCCTTGAAATCCCAAACTTTTTCTTGAATTTCCTTCCTTTTCTTCAAGGTTTAATCAAACCATAATCTTATGGTTTATTTTCTTAGGTTGATTGGCCATGGCAGCAAGTTGTTGGAGGAAGAAACCAATTTTCCCTTTTTAAAAAGGCTTGACCGACTTAGGCATAAAGTGAGGATATTTTTATCATTTTTCTATTTTAATCAAATTAAAATCAAATCAAGCTTTATATTATCAAATCATATTTTGACAAATAAAGTTCAATTAAATCATGTCATCTAAACCAATAATAATTGGATAAATTTTCATAACATTTATGAAAAAGAGTTATTAATTAATCATTTGAATATTTAACAATTAAATATCCAAATAATCAATTAATATAATTATTATTATATATGTATTTTTATTTATAATAAATAACAAATACATATATTTATGGCATGTGTCAAAATCTCATTTGACGAATAATTAATGTGTATCTAATCATATTATGTATCAAATACAAATACACAATAATTACGATTGGACAAAATCCCCAAATGCATGTGTTATCGTTTAACCGATTAAACGATCCGAATTAACTCATTTAATTCGGTGAAGTATTATGAATAATCTGTAGTATTAATATCGTGTTGCCCATGTGCTCAACTAGTACACTTCATATTGTGGGACTCTCTAAGTTTAGGTTTATCCGTCACGAAATCCAATTTCGTGTCCATAATCCACCCACTCATGAATTATGACGACCACATATAATCTCGCCAAACTATACAAGTCGAGGTCTTTGCATATGTATAATCCCTCCGTCACATGCTATCTGTATTATACTTGAGATATAGATGAAAATGTGAAATCCATTCGGTATGATACAATCAACTTTCAATTTACGATATCTAAATAACACTCGAAACTGATTTTCGAAGTTATACCACGGCCATGGATTTACTAGATCGTAAACACGTGAAGATGCATATGCCCTGTACACAGGACTGACAGATCTTGTCTTGATACGCACTGGATATCATAAGCATCAGTACACACCCAACGAACAGGCGGAGGTCTGGTCATGAATAGATCGTTGACGTGACTGCCATCAAAGTGTGGAGGATAACTCATATATCCCACTGTGGTATCTCAAGTCAAATGACCACTATGCTCGCTCAACTCGTGAAGATTCCTATTGACGTTGATGTTCCATATATTAGGAAATCTTCAGTGAGTCGTTCAGTGTCTTATCAAATAAACACCTATATGTCTATACGAGTCTCCCGAGACTCAGGGTTCATTGGGATAAATCATCGGACCAAGTCACGATATACGACATGTACTGGTCTCAGCGGATTTTACTAACCGACCTGTGTTAGTAAATCTTGACCAGGAACTTTATTTAAGGATATACATCTTATAGTGTGCTTCCCAATGTCAATTACAATCTACGTTGTAACTGCGCACTATATTGTAAATCCTAGGGTCTTTATCTAATATACACGTATCACTGAACCAAATTTAGTTTCTATCTAATCGTAATCAGATTTCTAATCGTAATTAGATCGAATAAGTGTATAAAAGATATAGGTTCTACCATTAAATTAGTAATATTATGGAAAATAAAATTACTCGTATTTATGAATCAGACATAAATACGATCCGGATTGGCACTCTGAGCACCAACCCTAACAATTTCTCCCACTTGCTCTAGTGCAAATCCCCAGTATCATAGACACATCTCAATGTGTATCACATACCGTGGCCCTCAAGAGCTCACCTTGTACTCAAAAGGTAGGCAACAATAAGTAAGTCTGCTTAACAAATCGAGTCTGTCCAACAAACCCAACCGTTTTCCTTAGCTAAATTCCACATCAATATGACTCAGACGCAATATCAGTATTGTGCTATAGCTAATGAGTTGTCTATGTATTTAGAAATCAGATCCAAATACTATGAGACAACCGCAAGCACTATACCAATATGAAAACTTCTAATTTATAGGGTCACTACGCAACTTCAAAAGTCAATACTTCATAAGTTGCAACTGATTCCACTAGTTTAGTAGAATCAACAGTGACACTCCCACTGCATATTTTCTAACTTTATATGACATAGACCATCTAATGTCATAATTAGGATCAAAACTAATCTGACCTTATGGTTGTAGACTAAATTCTCCATGAATAAGAAACTTGTTCTTAATGTCTCAAAGATCACAAAGAACATGTTTCAAGACTCATCATATGATCTAATGCATATCAAAATAACTCGTAACAATTACGATTAAATTGATAGCTTTAATCGCAGATAATATAATATTCATTACGTCATCATCATATGATGCATAATATTGACTAGACATTCTAATCAATATCACTTTCGACAAATGAATCATCCTTTACGAAAGATGAATACTATATATATAAATATAATATATATATATATATAAGACACATTAGCTGTCAAACAGTTATACTAACTGTCATACAGATAGTCTTACTGTGTCCTTTACTAGATCATATCTAACATGCGAATAATATGAGTATCTCACAAGTTTCTTAGTTTTATATCTTATATAAAACTTTATATCAAATATAACAGAGACTACTCCCACTTGCTTTATGGAGAAAAGAAGACTTAGGATATATAGTACTAAAAAGAAGTTTGTACGCTCCCACTGACCCTACTAACAGATACGTATTCTCTATACTTCGATAAAACCATACAATCTGACTGATATCAAAATCAGAGAACATGGATTTCCGGAAAGCTTACTTGAGTCTACAATAGGCTCTATAAGCCAGTATATCAAACTGTGATCTTAGCAGAATACAAACTCTAGGGCCATTCTAGAATGAACTATTCAAACAAAGAAATCACGACATGTCTCTCATTCGAAGAAATCACTCAAGAATGCCACTTTGTATTCTTTAGCCAAAATACAAAGTTTAATATCAGCATTAACCAACAGATCTCTAACTGTTCAATTAGTGCGACCAGAGATAGGTATTCTCAGAATCTACAATAGACTACTGAGGATGACCTTTCTCATTGTCATACTATAAAGGTCAAACCTTTATCAAGCTCACTTTACTTTTGCTTCGCAAACAATTTACACATTTTATGAACTATTCATAACGAAAGCCCAATCAAGTTCAAAACTCGATTGTCGTAAGCTATGAACAATCCTAGATCTATGGTTCAATGCTAATTCCAACATCGATATCAAATATCGCTCCTACTATAAGTTATAGGATAATTTTCTTCGATAAGAAAACAACAGAATCATTAAGTATCTTATACTTTGTCAATGATTCTGGCATCCTATTGGACTTATACGGAAGTTGTCTAAGGGTCTTTTCATCTTATTAATTACGTAGTTCCACTTATAGTTTATCATTCTCACATTTGACTTCAATAAGTCAAATCTTTTCTGCAATCGTCAACATCCAATGTTAACCTCCAAGTAACAAAATAATTTTATCACTCGGGATCGTAGAAAAGATATTCTATCAAATAGAATACAATATTCCATTAAATAGAATAAATGATAAACCTTTCACTCGTACCTCCAAGACACAAGTACTTTCAATTATATAATAATTATACAAAAGAAAGTTTCAAATCTCAAACTTTTCAAGATTTGAATTTTCTACCTATACATATCATATATGTAATTGTAGAAACGAATGAAATTTTAATTAAAAAGACGAATTGGTGTTTCTGGAGCATAACCCCAAGAGTATTGAAAACCAATTCGGTAACACTCAATATCAACTAATCAAATCATATAAGATTCTATTACTCCCACTGACCAATTCCATCAAAATAGAATCGCGGAAGTTTAACATTGAGTAAGAATCACATTCATTAAATAATCTTAGAACTAATTGCCTTAATTCATGTGTTTGATCATATCAAACATCTTTGAACAATTCAAAGACTCACAATGAATTTTATAGTTTTCAACACTTCAAATAGAATATCTTTGAACCATTCAAAATATTCTATCCACATTTTATCAGAAACATATTGAAAGTTCTCGAACAATTCAAGACGTTCA
The DNA here is from genome assembly GCA_019454045.1 of Zanthoxylum bungeanum. Taxonomy (NCBI): domain Eukaryota; kingdom Viridiplantae; phylum Streptophyta; class Magnoliopsida; order Sapindales; family Rutaceae; genus Zanthoxylum; species Zanthoxylum bungeanum. The sequence goes on along the minus strand of SKCR01026442.1, from coordinate 157,745 downwards.
ACATGTTCTTTATTAGAAACACGTAACTTAGTAATGGCAATTCATTAAAAAAAAGTTACAGAGTAAAGAAAACTATCTAAGGCAATTACTAATTTATTAAACTACATACATTCAATATATTAGTCTAATAGATCTTGTGGTCCAATGACAATCATTGGTTAAATGAGATTTAATCACATCATGAATACAATATTCATTAAATGGATAAGGATACATGGTGTGATTTCGTATCAGTCCATCCTTTACCATAAGGAATAAACATATAATGCTCTTGTGATAAAAAAACTCATAAAGCACTGTTCTAAGTTATTCCTTTTACCGAATATTTTTCTTAATGCTTATCTTTCATTAATGACACTACTAGTCATATTAAAATATGTAACAACTGTTTATATAGAACAAGTAACTATCCAATAGTCACAAGTTCTGATATCAAATATCAAAACAGTTATTAAACATTTAATAACTAGATGGGAGATCTGGTATCCAATACCTATAGTTGTCGTATTGTGAGAATCAACATTCTCTATACACAACTATACACATCTCATTTCTTAGGCTTTATAATTTGCGTTCAATTATTCACAATAATTGTAAATGATTGATTAGCAAACTGTATCAGACAAGTGACTTCTAAAAGCCATTAAAGCCAAGAAACGTCATTATAAGAAAAACAAATACTAAAGTGATTTTCTTAATGCCAGTCAAGAATCTCGAGAAATGAACTGTTCAAGTCAATTCTTATTGCATAAGAAACAATTCTCTATAGAAAATCAATGAACAACAATTCTCTCTAGGATATCCTAAACAGATATCCTTTTTAGATTACCTAATCGCGACTTAGAAACTAAGTCACAAACCATCTTGATTTTCAAGAAAATCAGAACAACAATTCTCGATGGTTTTAACTAATTTAACAATATCTAAGTCTACTGTCTTTCTAGAACCTATTCTAGAATTACGCAACCATAAGTAAAGTCAGAAAACCTATTCAAGTAATAAACATGCAGTGGATTAGAAGTATAAATCTATAAACAATATAGAATAAAGGAAAACGAAGCAGAATTTTCCAAAATATTACACTCTGCTTAAGTTATGAATTTTTAACCCAGCAGTGTTTCCCACTACTTTTCGTAATACCGTAATCCCTAATGGACAATAGGAATTCAATAATTAAATTGAATTCCATATTGAGAGTAGGATCCCATGAATATATTTTGACTCACAGCTTTGGCACGATCTCTCATACGTATATTCATTAGGTAGACAACTTATTGTCAATCACTCATCAGTGACTACTGGTTTTGGTCCTGACCGTTACTCGTTATGACTTCTTTGGCACGTTCACAATGAGGCGTATCAAGGCTTCACTTGTCAATAACAAACTCAAGCTACCGATGTAGTCCTGACAGCTTTGGCACGTTCAAGATTTCCAATTTCACTTGAATTTATCTAGTATCAATATACAACCGGCATGGATAAAATCTCATAACCTACACCCTCACAGCTTTGGCACGATCTCAGATGCAGTTATAGAAAGATACTCATAAATCGTACTAACAAGACGAACCAAGAAACATGTATCCAATACACGTCACTTTAACAGCCTTATTTTAAGCGGGGATTTTCCTCAGGAAGCTATACTCTACATCTAATGCAGAAAATTAATCTAAATCATTTTCTAAACAATTCAATTCTACCTAAGAAAATATAACACAATTTAACCATTAAATTTTCGTTATATTTTCCGTTAACGTATAATCGAAAAGTAAAGAAATATATTTAGATTACATGCATGTGCGAACATTAAAATTGGATTAAATATCAAATATCAAGCATGAATAATATAATGGATAAAGCATCAGACTTGCTCTGATACTATTTTTGTTGGGGTTTTAGGCGATGGGCGCAGCGGAAGCGCGGGTTCGGGCGAAATCGTATTTTAAAACTTTTTCAAAACATCAAATAAATTATTCAATATCTAATATGAATAATTTATTCATATTTCACCTAAACCTATTTATTCAATATCAAATATTGATATAAATAAGGTTGAAATTTCGCGAAACTTTTACGAAACTATTTTTCTGCAAAATGACGCAAAATGCTTTTTCGACTGAACCGACCACCCGAAACTTATGGCAGCCCAATAGTGTCAGGGAAGTTCATAGGCTGTCCGAACAGTGACGAACACACTGTTTGGACAACCGTCACCCGGTTGACTCAAAAGTCACCCGATAACGCCATTTTTGGCCATTTTCGCTTATTTCAACTCGAAAACAATTTCCAGAAAATGTTCCAACTCCTAAAACACATCCAATATATTAATATGACATCAAATTCATCACAAAATTTCTAGTTCTACCAGATCTGATCCAGAAACCGAATTTACTAATTTTTCATGCTTTAATCCAAAATTTTCAAGATTAATCTAATTAATCAAGACACCAACCAAAGTCACCACATATGAACAACCCAAGAACAATTATAGGCATTATAATAGTGGTCATAACACTCTAGAATGGTAATATGTCATCAAATGATCAAATTGGATTAATATTACAATAATATTAACCAATACTACTTCGCACATGCTATAAACTTCCAAATCTATCAACCAACATCAAAAGCCCCAAAATTTAAGAAACTAAGGAACCCTAGAACCATTCTAAGAATTCAAGATAACATGAAACTAAATTTCAAGCTTAGGGTTAAGAAGATTACCTTTAATCCCTTGAAATCCCAAACTTTTTCTTGAATTTCCTTCCTTTTCTTTAAGGTTTCATCAAACCATAATCTTATGGTTTATTTTCTTAGGTTGATCGGCCATGGCAGCAAGTTGTTGGAGGAAGAAAATAATTTTCCCTTTTTAAAATGGCTTGACCGACTTTGGCATAAAGTGCGTGCATTTTTGTCATTTTTCCATTTTAATCAAATTAAAATCAAATCAAACTTTATATTATCAAATAATATTTTGACAAATAAAGTTCAATTAAATCATGCAATCTAAACCAATAATAATTGGATAAATTTTCATAACATTTATGAAAAAGAGTTATTAATTAATCATTTGAATATTTAACAATTAAATATCCAAATAATCAATTAATATAATTATTATTATATATGTATTTTTATTTATAATAAATAACAAATACATATATTTATGGCATGTGTCAAAATCTCATTTGACGAATAATTAATGTGTATCTAATCATATTATGTATCAAATACAAATACACAATAATTATGATTGGACAAAATCCCCAAATACATGTGTTATCATTTAACCGATTAAACGTTTCGAATTAACTCATTTAATCCGGTGAAGTATTATGAATAATCTGTATTATTCATATCGCGTTGCCCAAGTGCTCAACGAGTACACTTCATATTGTGAGACTCTATAAGTTTAGGTTTATCCGTCACGAAATCCAATTTCGTGTCCATAATCCAGCCACTAATGAATTACAACGACCACTGATAATCTCACCAAATTATACAAGTCGAGGTAATTGCATATGTATAATCCATCCGTCACGGGCTATCCGTATTATACCTGAGATATAGATAAAAACGTGAAATTCGTTCGGTATAATACAGTCGACTTTCAATTTACGATCTCTAAATAACACTTGGAACTGATTTCCGAAGTTATACCAAGGCCATGGATTTACTAGTTCATAAACACGTGAGGATGCTTATGCCCTGTACACAGGACTGACAGATCCTATCTTGATACACACTGGATATCATGAGCATCAGTCCACACCCAACTAAAAGGCAGATGTTTGATCATGAATAGATCGTTGACGTGACTGTCATCAAAGTGTGGAGGATAACTCATATATCCCACTGTGGTATCTCAAGTCAAAGGACCACTATGCTCGCTCAACTCGTGAAGATTCCTATTGACGTTGGTGTACCATATATTAGGAAATCTTCAGTGAGTTGTTCAGTGTCTTATCAAATAAATACCTACCTACATGTCTATACCAGTCTCCCGAGACTCATGGTTCATTGGGATAAACCATCGGACCAAGTCACGATATACGACATGTACTGGTCTCAGCAGATTTTACTAACCGACCCGTATTAGTAAATCTTGACCAGGAACTTTATTTAAGGATATACATCTTATAGTGCGCTTTCCATTGTCAATTACAATCTACGTTGTAACTGCGCACTATATTGTAAATCCTAGGGTCTTTGTCTAATATACATGTATCACTAAACCATATTCAGTTTCGATCTAATCGTAATCAGATTTCTAATCGTAATTAGATCGAATAAGTGTATAAAAGACAATGGTGCTACAATTAAATTAGTAATATTATGGAAAATAGAATTGCTCGTATTTTTGAATCAGACATAAATACGATGCGGATTGGCACTCCGATCATCAATCCTAACAATAATCATGTGAACCGAACCTCGTGGTGAAATCTATTTCATAATCCGAGCGTACAATCGAGGTAGGATTCGATTATCTTTCTTTTTAAATATTGTTTATTTAAAAATTATTTAAGGAATCGTAAATTATTTATGAAATTGTTTATTTTAAATTTTATATGGAATTGTGAATTATATTCATTTAATTGTTGCATAAGTGTTTTGGTGAATTATATATTACACACATACTGTAGAGTCACACATGATGTTTGTCTAGTTGCATCATGATTAGATGTTCGACCACATGGGAGTCTGTAACCTATATGAAAAGTGTGTTAGGATCAGTGAAAGTCCATAAAGTTCATGAATATTCGACCACACATGAGCTTGTAACTATATAGGGAAGGTGTGTCAAGATTACCCTCGGTAAAAGTCCATAAAATGTTATGGATGTTCGACCACACAGAAGTTTGTAAACCCCGTATGGAAAGTGTGCTTGGATTACCTTCGGTGAAAATTCATAAAATATCCTGATATTTGACCACACAAGAGTCATGGCTATGATCACCATGGGTTAGAGCCCATAAATCTTATGCGGGATTATTATATGAGAGCTTTCGTGCCTATGTTGGATGTGAGAATGGTTCCCCGCATGAATCTTAGAGATTAGGTGACAATTGGTGTTGCGATTATAAATCTTATGTAGATGATGTGATGAGATTATTCTTGGTGAATGTCCGTAAAGTGTCATGATTGATTATATATGACCATGTGATTTGTTAAAGTACTCTCGATTGTGATGCGGAAGTCAGTCTCATAGTTACATTTGACATATAACTATGTGTGTTTATGTGAATTTTGAGATTCTTATTTTTTGTGATATTTTAAAATTTGAGATGATTTAATTTATTTTTCAGTTATTATTTCTAAATGCGTATTTATTTGCATTTGATAAGGTAACCATGCAATAGTATTTTCTAAGATAAAATTTTTGAAACAGACAATCGAAATCGTACGAATATTTTCCTAAATACTCACCCCTACTTCCATCACACAAGTAGCACAAGATAAGACTTCACGATGATAGACCTCGGGAGTAAAGACATGTGCTTATGGGGCCCGTTCACAATGGACTTTTACAAGGAGTTATGTTGACCCAAGGACAAGTCTGTATATTTTTATATCAGGATAATTATTTCTATTTTTAAATATTAATAATGATTCATAGTTTTCTTTATTACGGATTTTTTTCTTTATTTATCAAATTATGTTTAATGGATACAGAAATTGTGGACATAACCTAGATTATAATATTAATATTTATGTTAGCTTATAATTTTCAAATAGAGTGAATTTGACTAATCTCCCCTAGGTCCAATTTCGGGGCATGACAAAAATGAAGAAATACAAAAGTGTCATCAATTAAAAAACAAAAGCCAAATAAAATATTTCTTCATATCATACCCGTTTTTTTTTTTCCTCTAGATTAATATATCGTTTCTTCTAGGGTGAGCAAAATCGGTTTCAGTTCCGATTCCATATGGAACCGGAACCTACCCGGAAAAAATTGGTTCCTAACTAAATGGAACCGGAACCTACCCAATTAAATAGGGTACCCTATTATTCGGTTCCAATTCGGTTCCGGTCCGGTTCTGAATTACCCTATTTTAAAATATTTTAAACGAAAACTACATTTCGATACGAGTCCGTAAGAAAAAACGGAGACCAAATCGGAGTCCAGCTCAATAACGAAACACACAAGTGAATACCAGATAATTTTTTTTCCTGTTTTTGTTAAAGCGCGGTTGACGGTTGAATGTTACGAAGCCTTTCCTGGATTTCTCTTCTCCTTGCTTTTTCAGAGTCTGCTTTTAGAGTGGAACTGGTGAATCTGGTTCAAGGCTAAATGTTTTGTTCAAATTAGAATTTTATTTTGTAATTTATCTATGTTCCTTTTAAGTTTACAAATATATATATGTATTAACCTGACTATTTATTTAATTAATTTTCATGATTCTACATCACAGAAAAATTCTACAAAAAATAATATAAATAAACTAATTATCATATATATATTTTGTTCCAGAAACAGGTTCCATGGTCCGGTTCCGGTTCCGACCAGTTTGGAACCGGAACCGGACCTATTAAAATCGGTTCCTTCATTTTTGGAACCAGAACCGGACCAGTTATAACCGGTTCCGATTCCAAACCCGGAAAATAGGTCCGGTTCTAATAGGTTCCGGTAGAACCAGAACCGATGCTCACCCCTAGTTTCTTCATATCAACCCGAACTTTATTTTATTTTATTTTATTTTTATTTTTGCAAATTCTTTATTTTTTAAAAATAATTTTGATTTTTTTGATTTTAATTATTTTAACACTATTTTTAAGTCGAACCCGGCTCAAACCACCTGGATTTTTCTGGATCCGGTGTGGGTTTCATAAAACCTGGACTTGGCCCAGAAATATACAGGCCTAAGTTTTTTCAAATCGAATGTAAAATACATCTAACCCTGTATGTACCACTCTGATTTGTCCGGGTCCAATTCGGTATGAGTAAACTCTGACCCAGCTCAAAAAAATCCAAGCCTAAGATTTTTAGGCCCTGATGTAAAATACATACAACTCGAGCTGAACCATCCGAGTTTCATTAAACTCACACTTGACTGGAAAAATCTAGGACTAAGAGTTTTAGAGGCGGATATAAAATACATCAACCCGATATAGACCACTCGGGTTTGTCCGGGGCTGGTATGAGTTTCATTGAACTCAGAACCAACTTGAAAAATCCGGGTCTAAATTTGTTTGACTTGAATGTAAAACATATCCAACCCAATCTAGACCATTCGAGTTTGTCTGGGTATGGTTCAAGTTTTATTAAACTTGAACCCGACTTGGAAAATATTAATTGACACAAGTTTCCCTAAATAAAATATCAAGTATTAACTTTAGCTAGCACCAAATAGTGAACTGCAATTACATTCGAGGTCACAATCCTCATTATTGGCGCTTATTTTTGAGTATAAACTTGTTAGAGGCCAAACATTTGGGCCTTCATTATCGTTACCAACAGTACATGACTTTAACCATTTGTTTGACCACGTTGTTTGTGTAATACCCCAATATAAGATTTATTATTTGAGATTATTGAATTAGGTACCCTTTTTGATGTATTATTATAAGTAAGATCCATTTTTTTTTTTTTATGAATTGAATTTTTTTTATGAATCTTAGAATTAATTTGGAGCTTTATATTATATTCTTATTAGTTAAAGTCATTAGTTTTATTTTCTTTAAAATGAAGCCATTGAGATCACAATATCATTTATTCTTAGTACATATGCAAACCTATATATTTGATGGAGGCTAGGGTTTCCTCTCTAAAATTTGTGTCCGTCTCTAGAGGAAGAATATTAGAGGTAAGAATTTTTTTTTTTACATATTTGGTGAAGCATGATTAGGTTAGATAATTAGAATCTAATATTTTCCAGAAAATTATGTCGACATAGGCTATTTCGAATTTCTTAGTAATTATTTTATTTTGTTTTTAATTCTGAAAATTTTATATGTTATACTAGACATCCAAATGAATCTTTTTAACAATGTTTTACTTAAATCAGATAAATACATATTTTTAATTATTTTTTGAATTCAGGTTTGAAACACTGAAAAATTATGTTTCATGTGAAAATATGTATTGCTCAATTATTTTACTATAGTTATACTTTCAAAAATTTTGAATTTTAGAATATGTCTAGAATATTTATATACTGTCTTGTAATTTTTAGATGAATGGATAAATAGTTTGGTATTGTTGAAGCCATTATATTTAGAGCTGCAAAATGTTTTACATAATTTTATGAGGTTAAAATATAAATCAATTTAATAGTTTTTAAGAAAAATTAAGCTATGAGATTTTTATGATGGAAAACCCTATATGTCAATATGCTCTCTATAAATTTGAGATTTGTTTGTTAAGGGAATAATTTATTAAAAATAAGAGAATGTGGATTGTTCTATTATGAAACTAATATAATTATTATTTGAGGCTATTTAAAATTAGGTCAAGCATTTTGATAAGCGTTTGTTATTTGAGGTGGTCATCAGGTAAGTAAGCTATACTTTCAACTGGGATCACAATAAATATATGTACATGTATGGATGTTGTTTAATGATTATTTTGTTATGTTTATTTGACATGTGTGAGAACCAGTTGCATGGAAGCTTCCCATGTATAATATTCAGCTGCCATGTATGATAGGAAGAGGCCAAGACAACTTTAGGTGCTTATTGAAAAAGAAACAAGCAAACAATAAACTTTAGGTGGAGATTTTACATTTCCACGAAATTAGGGAGTGATTGGTGGGCACTGTAGAGCCAAACCTTGGCTATAAATTCATAGCTTGGTTGTAAGCTCAAATGCATCCCAAATTATAAAGCTTCAAGTGTAGAAAGCTTTGAGAGTGTTAGAGAGCTAGTGATGGTTTTTTGTCAAGTTCAATACTTGTAATTCTATTCTTGTAGTAATAAAGTTTCGATTTTTCCTTCAAATATACTCTAGAGTGATCAGAGAATCACAACAAATGGTATCAGTAGCTTTGGTTATACATTGGGGGTCGTAAAACCAAAGAACGAAACTTGGTTCGGAAAAATCAAGTTTCAGGAAAGTTGTCAAAAAATAATTTTGAGCATACCATCAGCTAGTCACGTCGAGACAAGCACGGTGGTATTTTTCGGTGAATGAACGGAGGTCCAGGGAGCCCACACAAGCAGACACACGCCGGAAATTGAAGCCCAGTCTCGGTCACGCGCCACACACGCTTGTTGGAGGTTGAAGACGACCACGTCACCGCCAAAGGGGAAAGAAAAAGAAAACAAAGATGGTCAAGCGAGCAGAGCCCATCATCGCCACGTCAGCGACCAGTCAGCGCCACATGAGCGCACTGTCATCAGCCACGTCAGCGACATGTCATTCGCCACATCAGTGCCACGTGTCAGCCAGGTCAACAGTTGGTCCCACTTTTTCCACGTCAGCAGCCATATGTCGGCCACATCTGCAACCTGGTAAATTTCACTGAGCCCCATTAAGTCTCTGAAATTTATATTTTAGCCCTAGAAAGGTTTAGAAATTTATAAATCGGTCCCTGTATCGGATTTGGACCAACGAAGTGTCTAATCTACCATTTTTGACTGTTCAGAACGCAATGGTGACCTCTGATTTATGAAAATCAGCCTCGATTTTATCATATCTCATTTTAAACTTTAAACTTAAAATGGAAATGGAAGATTCCTCTTTTGGTGCAATGATCAAGTTGACAACAACTAATTACTCCCTTTGGAGACCTCAGATGATAGATTATTTACAATGTAAAGACTTGTTTGATGTTATCGAGGTGCAGGGAGTGAGACCTGAATCTGTTAAAGAGTATGACTTTAATAAACTCAATAACAGAACTCCGGGTCAGATTAGGCAGTGGATCGGTCACAGTTTCTTCCACCACGTTGCACATGATACAAATACTTACGAAATATGGATAAAGCTGGAAGACATGTTCCAGGCCAAGACAAGTCGGAATAAAGCCTTAATAATGAGGCGTTTGGTGAACCTGAAGCTATGAAGTGGAACTTCCATTGCAGAACTCACCAATGAGTTCCAAAGCCTAGTGAACCAGTTGTCTGCAGTAGACATGCAACTGGGAGATGAATTTCAAGCCCTCTTACTAATCAGTTGTATTTCTGATAGTTGGGAAACATTGGTGGTTACTCTTAGTAATTCGGCTTCAGGAAGTAAACTTATCATGCCAATGGTAAAGATGCATTGTTAAATGAGGAGGTCAGGAGAAAAGACGTGAGCACAGATCAAACACAAGCCTTGTCACAGAGAATCGTGGAAGACAACAATATAAAAATTGAGGTAGACGGAAAGGTAGAAGCAAAAGCAGAGGCAAATCCACATACGAGAGAAAGCCTATATACAAGTTCTACCACTGTAGGAGAGGTAGAAGGCCGCTTAAAGAAGAATTGTCGAAAGCTGCAACGAGAGCAGGGTCAAGCCAATCCCTAGCAGAAGAAAAATGATGCGGAGATACTAGTAATTACCCTAGGAGATGTATCTATCTGCTCCGACTAGGAAGAATCATGCATTTACACCGCAACACAAGATGTTGAATAAGTTGAAGATACTGCAGTATCCTACCACGTCACCCCTCATAGGGACTTCTTCACAACATACAAAGCATGAGTCTTTGGAATAGTGAAGATGAGAAATACTAGTTCTTCTCAGATAAAGGGAATTGGTGAAATTCAGCTGCGGACAAATGAAGGGTATATACGGAGGTAAGACATATCCCTGAACTTCAGCTAAATTTACTCTCGGGGGTAGCCCTTGACAAACAGGGCTATGCTAGCCACTTTAACAATAGCACTTGGAGAATGATAAAAGGTGCAATGGTCATCGCTTGAGGACATATATTGTGGCATTTTATACAAGATTCATGTGAAGATATGTGTAGAAAGCCTCAATGTAGCTGAACATGAGGCTTCTCAAAATCTGTGGAACCAGAGACTCGCTCACATGAGAGAAAGAGTATTGTCTACCTTGACAAAGAAGGATCTAATCACTGTCTCCAAAAATATTACTCTAGATACTTGCAACCATTGTCTTTTCGGTAAGCAACATACAGTCTCTTTCAAATTATCTTCAACAAGAAGATCAGAGTTACTCAGTCTGGTGTGTAGGAAACGCTTTCCTAGTACAACGGAAACAGTATAGGCACACAGATCGGACTTGAAAAAAATTTCTGCCTTTCCCTTGAACTGGCCGAATGTTACTGCCACTACCACTAAAATTTTGCTTCAGTTTTAGATAAAATTCCAGCCCCGAAACATCCCCAGAACAGTCCTCGAACAGTCAGACAAAAACTGGACTGTTTTAGACTCGATTTGCGCCCAACGCCCTGCAGAAACAGTCCCTGAAATGCGTGGACAGATGCTGTGTTTTGGTTCTCATTTTTCACTTGAAAATAGCCCCAACACACCCCAAAAACATCACAAAATGTTCCCAAAAAAACTGGATTAAAACGAAACCAAATCGAGTTATGGTTCACCAAGTAAAGCGGGCGACAATGAGCAAAAAATGCCTCACTGCCGTGTACAAAGAGAAAGAGATGAAGATGAAGATTTGTTTGATACCAAAAAGTCTTCCGAACTATATCTCATTACCAATAGAAACTTGTGTGGGCAAGAATCACAAAATAATCCCTAAACGTTTTAGAGATTTAATCACATTATTATTTTTTTTTTATCTTTTTGTTCTTCTTTTGTTTTCTCAACAACTTGAGAGGATTTGGAGAAGAAGAAGATGAAGGCTAGGGTTAGAATGAGAGGCTTTGGCAAAAAAGAAAAATCCAATTTTCTTTTATACTTATGATTATTTGTTTCCAAAACAAACAAATCCCCTCCCCTCTTCCATATAGCAAGTTTCGGCCAAGGCAAGGAAAAATAGTAAATTTTCCATTAATTTTTGTAACAACCATATTAAATTTTCTTAAAGTAAATATATGTTACAAAGTTGAATAGTTAATACCCATTTAAATGGGGTAACTACCAAAATAATGCCAAGGGTTTCCAAAACACAAAAAATTGGAAATTCTAATTTTAGCCTTCATTTAAATTATATTATATAATTTAATTATTAATAATAAATAATTATCATATAATCATTTATTATATAAACCATATATTGCCTTTTAATATATAGTTCCAAGTGTGACAAATAATATTATTAATCATATTAATAATATTTATACATATGTGAGTATATAATTGGACTATCCAATTATACTAAATCCGCTACAGTATATTGAGGTAGCACGGGGACCAAATGAACCTACGGTTCCGAGCTCCAATACTCTCGAAATATTAATTAAGCTCTTAATTAAAAATTCCGAATTATTAACTCCGAGTTATTCCACTAAAAATCCAAAGCTGCACTCTTGTTACCGCAAATGGTATACTAAGCCGAACCAAGTCGGTGTCCATCGATATAGTCACTACATATAGATTAACCCTTTACGAGTATCTCGTAATTAGATTCGGGTCATAATATCCGTTAAACCCCTCTAACTATTTTTACCTTAAGTACCATTGATTCTCTAATGAACGATTTATTCATAACCATTATGAATTTTAATCTTTCTATTCGTAATAAAAAGACTTGAGCACTCTAACAGTTCAAGTACCAAATCAACCCTTAAGAAAGATACTTCTCTACTTCTCGCATGAAGGAGTGAACTCCATATCTATGTAAAACGTTCCCAGCTACACAACAGACCATGCCCCCAAAGTACGTAGTTATTGGTCGGGACTGCTACTACACCAACCTCACCTTTGTAAATCAAAGGACATAGCCTGCCATGCAGGAGTTCGTAGAACACTCAGGATTAAGATCAATCTATATATGACCATCTAGTAAATTGAAATGACTTTCTTTGTTTAACGAATGTTATAAGAATGTCATTTCCATATGGGTCTAGTCCTATATGATCACATCATACAAGGTGCCTCCATTATCATGTCTCTATATGGACGATCCCGGATCAAGGTCGCCATACAAATATAAATGGACCGCAACTATAGATAAACAACAAACAAAGTACCTGTTTTGTTTGCTCTCTATGGACTATTTAAGATTACTAACTTCAGACTTAAATCCTCTTGTGTATGACACTCATACACTAAGTCTGAAGGCACATAAGTAATATATGGTAATCAAGATAATTTATAATATGCGAAAATTAAACAAACATGTTGATAAATGAATGATGCATCATTTTATTTTATTTCAAAAAACATAAAGTTGTTTTCATTACATATAGCTCTAGGGCATACATCTTAACAATCGCCCACTTGCACTAGAGCAAATGAGATATGTCACGTATTCCTAGACCATTAGGTGACCTTCAAACACTTTAGCCGACAAGGTCTTTTGTAAATGGATCAGCCAGGTTCTCTGCGATTGCAATCTTTGTGACGGTAACGTCTCCTCTCTGCACTATCTTCCTGATGAGATGATATTTCAAAAGTACCTGACTTGTGCTGCATCAGGTAAACATACCTATATCTGGAATAATCAACACTGAATGTGATGGAGTATTCATAACTACCTCGGGCTCTTACATTCATCGGTCGATAAATGTCTGAATATATTAGCTCAAGTGGTTGATTGGCTCTTATACCTTTTCCAGTAAAAGGTCTCTTGGTCATTTTTCCTTCTAAACAAGATTCGCAGACTGGTAAATTTCCGAGCTTTAACTGGTTTAAGGCTTCGTTCTTTATCAATTTGTCTATCCGGTCAAGGTTGATAAGATCAAGTCTAAGATGCCATAGATATGTGTCATCATGAGAAATCTTTTGCCGTTTAGTTTTAGGTTTCTCAACCTTAAACATTTCAGCGTTGAGCAGTGGGTTATATGTTAACGATCTTAACAATATAAGTTATCTCCTAATTTCCGTTGCATATAAGTAATCCATTTTGAAATAATAACTATTATTAGATAAAATGGAAACCATCATGCAATAGTTTTGAAACAGAAATCAAATTTTTGTGAGAAATAGGAATAAACAACACTTTGTTTAAATTAAAATAACTTTTATTTGATAATTGAAAACTGATAACTCCCACTGTTTTACTGAAACAACATCCATTGTCCCAACTATCATAGTAAAGTCACCTTTAATAAGGTATTTACTTATATCAAGTAGCTGTACCATTAGTCTTAACATTCCTAGTTCCTTTCTTCTTCATCTTTGGAGATTTTGAAGACTTGGCAACATTTACTTCAATACTGGACTTACGAGGATCCACAAGCATGGACTCGTATAGGTAAGCTCATTAAGTAGCTGGGTCAACATAAAAGTCAACTTGTTTATAACATAGTTTCTTTGAAACTGCAAGAAACTCTTCAGAAGAGTTTCCATTATCATGGTCACCTGGCTACACTCGTCAATACGAGCTCTATGGGTTTCAGCAGTGTTGAGATAGGTCATCATCCACAAGATGTGCTCTCGGTCTGATGTCCCATCCTTCATCCTAACAGTCATCGCTGAGACCATGGCCTCATGACGTTGACGCTCTGAGGCTGCCCAAACATGCCCTGCAATGATTCCATCATCGGAGATGCTGAAGCCATAGGTTCATGCTTTGCAGCAATAACCTCAGACATCCTTGCTAGCAAGTAGCAGCGAGCTTTCTCATTAGCTGCGACCCATTTCTGGTAGGCATCTCGCACAGCTTGATCAGCATTTCTGGCCGGCTCGGGAGGACACTCCTCCGTCAGGACAAACTTTAGGTCTTCGCAGACCAAGATATCGTTCATGTTACTTTTCCACTTAACATAATTTTCTCCTCCTGTTAATTTATCATTTGAGAGTATGGAAATAATTGGAGAAACCATGACCGAAAAATAAAATAAACATGCATTTAACATTCATTCATCGCATATTAAAATCATCAAAAAATTTTGGCATAAAATTAAACATGATGCATGAACCATGAATAACAAATTAGAAACCTAAGAGAATTACTATGCCACAGAAATCTATCATCCCACAAGTAAGTGTCGCCGTAGGGTAGGTCAAGTACTTGCATGATAGATCGAGACAATCTCAGTCGATTAATATATGCGGGAATAACTGTTATTCCTATAGTAAACAACTACCATTTGATTTGATCAAGGAATTTTATTAACAGTTAATTATTCCTTTGTGAGTGTGACCCGCCATTTCGGGATTCTTGGACTTAACAAGTGAAGTTCCAAACCTGATATTGACCCAAAATGGACGCCATTCGTAGGGGGATGAAAGCAAAGCCGTCTCGAGGTGCTTTTTGAATCTCAAGTTTTCAGACTAACAACGGACATCGCGGGATATATTGTCGTATATCCCTATCTCACTCACTATTTTAAGTTTAAGGTTTCTATTTATAAAATATATAATATTTTAATTTAACTAGTGTGAATAAATTTATGGCGGCTAAATCATAACTCTTATTTACACTAGTACACAATTTGTGACCTAACCAATTTTAACTCTTAAAATTTGTATCACTAATATCCATTAGTCTATACTAATTGTATTACTCAATTAAAATAATTTAATTAGAGTGGTATTAGTGACCTATTATATTTTAACCTTTTAAATTACTAGAACACTAATAGGTTTAAAATTTAGAATCCTAAAATGGTCAAGATTTGTATTAAACTATTTAATTAATCTTAGTGCGTTATAAAATCCAATGGTACGTGGAATTGTATCACGAGTGCATATCATATTACCGTTCATTCGGATTTGGCTATGGAATTTATGTCCGGGTTTCTATCTTATATACCAATGAAATTTATTATGCACTAATTAAGCGCAATATATTAGAATTCAAATTTTAAACCTTAAAATAAATTAATCCAATTAATTATTTTTCCATGCATATTATATTCTAATTTAAACATTTTAAATCACATAAAATCATATTTCATGTCTATAATGATAATGCATCTAAAACATGTTATGGCATGTGAAATGCAAGAGTAGGCACCCTAAGCTATTTGTCATGTTATTCAAACAATTCGAATTAAACATACATATAACAAAAAAATATATTTTGCATTGACCAGACTCTTATTTTTTCCTATACAAATCTAATTAGTACAAAAAATACCCAAGGCATCCCTTGTTCTTCAAATCATGCTCCAAGGTGGTGTTGGCTCCTTTTGCGACTTCGGTACTCTAAAATTACAACAATTGAAAATTTACATTGGAAAATAAAAATTACAACAATTGTAAACAATAGCCTTATGGCCTTACATCCCAAAAATAAAACCAACATTAAAATAAGAGCTGGAAAAATTTACGACCAATGCAAAATCCATTCATCACATGAAAAACAATAACTATTCATCATATGAATAATATTTGTGCCTACTCATGTAAACATGCAAAACAATATTTATAACTTATATAAACATATTAAAACAATAACTTTAAATGAAAAGAGAAAACTTTTCAACCTTGATCTCGATGCCAATTGTAGGAAACACTTTCCTAGTGCAGCGGAAATAATATAGGCACACAGATCGGACTTGAAAAAATTTTCTGCCTTTCCCTTGAACTGGCCGAATGTTACTGCCACCACCACTGAAATTTTGATTCAGTTTTGGATAAAATTCCAGCCTCGAAACAGCCCCAGAACAGCCGGACAAAAACTGGATTTTTTTGGACTCGATTCGCGCCCAACGCCCTGCAGAAACAGCCCCTGAAATGCGTGGACAGAGGCAGTGTTTTGGTTCAAATTTTTCACTTGAAAAAAGCCCCAACACACCCGAAAAAACATCACAAAATGTTCCCCAAAAAAACTGGATTAAAACGAAACCAAATCGAGTTCTGTTTCACCAAGTAAAGGGGGCGACAATGAGCAAAATAATGCCTCACTGCCGTGTACAAAGAGAAAGAGATGAAGATGAAGATTTGTTTGATACCACAAAGTCTTCCGAACTATATCTCATTACCAATAGAAACTTGTGTGGGCAAGAATCACAAAATAATCCCTAAACGTTTTAGAGATTTAATCACATTATTATTTTGTTTTTTATCTTTTTGTTATTCTTTTGTTTTCTCAACAACTTGAGAGGATTTGGAGAAGAAGAAGATGGAGGCTAGGGTTAGAATGAGAGGCTTTGGCAAAAAAGAAAAATCCAATTTTCTTTTATACTTATGATTATTTGTTTCCAAAACAAACAAATCCCCTCCCCTCTTCCATTAGCAAGTTTCGGCCAAGGCAAGGAAAAATAGTAAAATTTCCATTAATTTTTGTAACAACCATATTAACTTTCCTTAAAGAAAATATATGTTACAAAGTTGAATAGTTAATACCCATTTAAATGGTGTAACTACCAAAATAATGCCAAGGGTTTCCAAAACACAAAAAAATGGAAATTCTAATTTTAGCCTTCATTTAAATTATATCATATATAATTTAATTATTAATAATAAATAATTATCATATAATCATTTATTAAATAAACCATATATTAAATTTTAATATATAGTTCCAAGTGTGACAAATAATATTATAATAATATTCAAAATATTTATATATATGTGAGTATATAATTGGACTATCCAATTATACTAAATCCGCTACAGTATATTGAGGTAGCACATGGACCAAATGGACCTACGGTTCCGAGCTCCAATAATCTCGAAATATTAATTAAGCTCTTAATTAAATATTCAGAATTATTAACTCCGGGTTATTCCACTAAAAACCCGAAGCTGCACTCTCATTACCGTAGATGGCATATTAAGCCGATCCAAGTTGGTGTCCATCGATATAGTCACTACATATAGATTAACCTTTCACGAGTATCTCGTAATTAGAGTCGGGTCATAATGTCCGTTATACCCCTCTAATTATTTTTACCTTAAGTACCATTGATTATCTAATAAACGATTTATTCATAACCATTATGAATTTTAATCTTTCTATTCATAATAGAAAGACTTGAGCGTTTTAACCGTTCAAGTACCGAATCAACCATTAAGAAAGATACTCCTATACTTCTCGCAAGAATGAGTAAATTCCATATCTATGTAAAATATTCCCAGCTACACAACAAACCACACCCTCAAAGTACGTAGTTATTGGTTGGGACTGCTACACCAACCTCACCTTTGTAAATCAAAGAACATAGCCTGTCATGTAGGAGTTCGTAGTATACTCAGGATTAAGATTAATCCATATATGACCATCTAGTAGATTGAAATGACTCTCTTTATTTAACAGATGATATAAGAATGTCATTTCCATCTGGGTCCAGTACTCTATGATCACATCATACAAGGTGCCTCCATTCTCATGTCTCTACATGGACGATCCCGGATCAATATCGCCATATAAATTTAGAATGGACCGCAACTATAGATAAACCACAAACAAAGTACCCGCTTTATTTGCTCTCTATGAACTATTTAAGATTACTAACTTCAGACTTAAATCCTCTTGTGTATGACACTCATACACTAAGTCTGAAGGCACATAAGTAATATACGGTAATCAAGATAATTTATAATATGTGAAAATTAAATAAATATTTTGATAAATGAATAATGCATCATTTTATTTCAAAACACATAAAGTCATTTACATTACATGTAGCTCTAGGGCATATATCCCAACACAGTGTACTATGATGTTTGTGGTCCCTTGGAGGTCAATTCACTAGGCGGTAACAAATACTTTCTGACTTTCATTGACGATGCTTCTCGAAAGATATGGGTGTATTTTATGAAATCAAAGGATCAGGTCATGGACTATTTCAAACTGTTACATGTCATGGTCGAGCGTGAAACATGAATGAAATTGAAGTGCCTCCGCACAGATAATGAAGGTGAATACACTTTCAGAGAGCTCGATGCCTACTGCGGAAGCCACGATATTCGACATGAAAGGATTGTTCCACACACCCCACAACATAATTGTTTCGCTTGAAGAATGAACTGCACCATTATGGAGAAAGTAAGAAGCATGATCAACATGACTAAGCTACTAAAGCCATTATGGGGAGAAACTGTTCGTGCCGCCTTCTACCTGATCAACAGATCTCCATCTGTTCTGTTAAAATTTGAAATTCTGGAGAAAGTGTGGTATGCTAAGAATCCCTAATATTCTCACCATATAACATTTGGTTGTTTAGCCTTTGAACATGTATCCAAAGATCTCAGCAGAAGCTCGATGCAAGGACTACTCCATGCATCTTCATAAGCTATGGAGACGAGGAATTTGGATATATGTTATGAGACTCAAAGAAAAAGAAGGTCATTAAAAGCAGAGATATAGTGTTTCTTGAAGACTAGACAATATAAGATATTGAAAAACCTAAGATGTCTTCTAATTCCAGTACCGACAATACCGATGCAAATCCAGACACAACCCCAGCACCCACACGAGTGGCCACATATAATAATGGGGTGTAAGACATACCAGAAGCAGAACCAGATAAGGAAGGTAGTGTTGAGCAGGAGGGGCTAGAACCTGCTCCATCAGAGGCTATATGATCATCTACAGAACTAGATGACGACGGGCAACCAGAAACCAATGAACCTCCAGTACGAAGATTTGAGTGAGGTCGAATTCCATCATCCAAGTACTCATGATCTGAATACATTCTGCTTACTGACGAGGGGGAGTTAGAAACTTTCAACGAAGCTGTATCTCATAAAGACAAAGAAAAATGGATGCACGTAATGCATGATGAAATGGAATCTTTGCATAAAAATAACACTTATGAGATAGTCAAGCTCCCGCATGATATGAAGGCACTGAAGAAAAAATGGGTGTTCAAGCTCAAGAAAGATGGCAGCGGAAATATGGTGAAACACAAAGCTCGGCTAGTAGTCAAAGGATTCCTACAGAAAAAGGAATTGACTTTGATGAAATCTTTTCACCAGTGGTAAAAATGGCTTCAATCTGAGTTATCCTAGGATTGGTAGCCAGTTTGAACTTAGAGCTTGAACAGATGGATGTCAAAACAACATTTCTTCATGGTGATCTAAATGAAGAAATCTACATGGAGCAGCCAGAAGGTTTTAGGAAAAGAAAACCTTGTTTGTAAGCTGAAAAAGAGCTTATACAGACTCAAGTAAGCACCGAGGCAGTGGTACAAGAAGTTTGACTCGTTCATGGTGGGTCAAGTCTACAAAAGAACTACATCAGATCAATGTGTATACATTCAAAGGTTTCCAGATGGAGATTTCATTGCTTTTCTACTATATGTGGATGACATGTTGATTGTTGGACAAGAAACAGTGAAAATCAACCAGCTGAAGAAGGAACTCTCTAAGTCTTTCGACATGAAAGATTTAGGACCAGCTCAACAAATTTTGGGAATGAAGATAGTGTGTGATAAACATAACAAAAGGTTGTGGCTTTTACAGGAGAGTTATATTGAACGGATAATCACGAGGTTCGATATACATAAAGCCAAACTAGTCAGTGTTCCGCTAGTGCACTATTTCAAACCGAGCAAGAGATCGTGCCCTTCATCCAAGAAAGAGATAGAGAAGATGTCATCGATACCATATTCTTCATCAGTTGGAAACCTAATGTATGCAATGGTATTTACCCGGCCAGATATTACTCACACAGTTGGTATAGTGAATCGTTTTCTCTCTAACCCAGGAAAACAACATTGGGAGGCAGTCAATAGATTCTCAGGTAGGGGTGGGCGCGGTTCGGTTTGGTTCGGTTTTTGCTAAAAACCGAACCAAACCATATTTTACAGTGAGGATTTTTTACATCTTAAACAAAACCATTAAATAACGGATTGGTTCAGATTGAAAATTTTTTAAACCAGCGGTTTACGGATTGGTTCAGTTCGGTTTACAGATTATTATATTTAAAACAAATTTTCATCCACTTAAGTGAAGACAAAAAAAAAAAAAACTAGTATATCAAACAAATAATATGAAGTGCTAGGGTGTAAGTTGTGTCTCCAGGGAACACATGCACTCCATAAAGGATTGAAAAATGAGGCACAATTTATTATTGTATTTTTTAAAAATTATCTCGAATAATGATGTTACAATCATTCTAATTAAGAGACAAATCCAACATCTTACTTTCAAGAATAATGATGCTACCATAAAACAAAAAAATTTAAGAATAAAAGTATTAACAAATAAATTGAAGAATAAAAGTATTAACAAATAAATATATTAACAAATAATTTAAGAATAAAAGTATTAACATACTAATAAAAAGAAAACATAGAATAAAATTAAAAGAAAAATACAAATACAAATTTTTTTTATAAAAATATATATTTTTTTAATTATAACGGTTCGGTTTAACAGATGCGGTTCGGATTAGCTCCTGAACCGAACCGTAAACCGTTTGGGGTGAGCCAATCCGAACTAGGGGTGTGCATCGATCGGTTCGGTCGGTTAATCCTTGATTTTTTTACCGTAACCGAAATTTTCGGTTAAATAAAAGTGTGACCGATTTAACCAATTTATGCACATAACCATTAACCATTATATTTCTGTCGGTTATGGTTATTTAGGTTATTAACCAATCCAATAAATTAAAATTTAATATTTTTTTTATAATTTTTAATTAGTAAAATTATATATGATGTAGGTCGATTCTACCGATTTTTTCGGAACGTTTCAACCGGTCGAACCATTGACGCATTAAATTTTTTGGATTACTAATTCGATCACATATCCTATTCTAAAAATACCGATTCTAACTAACATTTGATTAAATATATCTATATTTAATTACATGCGAGAGAAATATTTTTTAAACTCTCGATGATTGTCACGGCCTCAAATTTCTTTCTAAACCTGCCATGTTAGAAATTTTGAAGGGTCACGAATCCACCACGATGCAAAATCTACAAATTTGAAATTTTATGTATTTTTACCTTTAAATTCTTGAGAGAAATTAAAAAGAGTCAAAACCAAGCTGTTAATGCAGCTTGTAATTTGAATTTTATCAATTTAATTTTCGGGTAGTATTATCAAATCAATATAACTACAACTAATTAAGAGTTTACATGCAAACTATCTTAATTCTAAAAAATTAAAGGATTCACACGCGCTAATATATATATATATATATATATATATATATATGGTTTAATTTTGGTTAATTGGTCGGTTCGGTTATACGAATCTCATAACCATAACCGAACCGAATAACCGAAAAAGTTAAAATTTTTAACCGTAATAACCGATTTAACTGAATTAACCGAACCGTACTAAAAAAATGGGTCGGAACGGTTCGGTTAAAACCGATTAATGCACACCCCTAATCCGAATCGCAAACCGAACCGTTCGGTCGGTTTTTTTGCCTACCCCTATTCTCAGGTACCTCAAGGGTACATCAAAGTTATGTCTGCGTTACGGGGGAGCTGATCCAACCTTGGAAGGCTATACAGATTCATATATAACAGGAGATCTTGATGGTATGAAATCTACATCAGGTTTCATCTATACTTTTACAAGGGGAGCTGTGTTATGGCAGTCAAGATTGCATAAGTGTATTACATTATCCACAACAGATGCTAAATACATTGCATCAACGGAACCAGGAAAAGAAATATTATGGTTAAAATATTTTCTCAAAGAATTATGGATCAAACACACATAATATAAGATACATTGTGATATTCAGAGTGCTCTGGACTTGAGCAAGAATTCAATGTATCATTCCCGAACAAAGCACATCGACATTCGCTATCATTGGATACGCGAGGTGATGAATCAACAACTACTAAGACTAGTGAAGATCCATATAGATGAGAATCCAGCTGACATGTTAATGAAGGTGGTTACTCGGGACAAGCTAGAGCTGTGCAAAGACATAGCCTGGATGGCTGTCATATGACAATTGTACAGATGCAGCTGAAGGGGGAGAATTGTGAGAACCAGCTGTATGGAAGCTTCCATGCATAATATCCAGCTACCATGCATGATAGGAAGAGGCCAATGCAACTTTAGGTGCATGTTGAAAATGAAGTAAGCAAACAACAAACTTTAGGTGGAGATTTTACATTTCCATGAAATTACGGAGTGATTGGTGGGCACTGTAGAGCCAAACCTTGGCTATAAATTCAGAGCTTGGTTGTAAGCTCAAATGCATCCCAAATTATAAAGCTTCAAGTGTAGAAAGCTTTGAGAGTGTTAGAGAGTGAAAGTTTTTTGTAAGGTCAATATTTGTAATTCTATTCTTGTAGTAATAGAGTTTCGATTTTTCCTTCAAATACATTTTAGAGTGATTAGAGAATCACAACAACATGTGCTATTTCATTGAGCATAGGCACACAAATTTATATGTTTGATATATCTGATATGTTTGAAAGCTTATTTTGATATGTACATTTATGAATTTATGAAATGTGAATTTATGATTTTCTAAGTTGTTACGTGCTACTGACTATGTAACAATATATTAATAAGGTTTTCTTATGATTTTCATATGAAAATAAATGTATGATGAGAACCCACTTAAGGTCAATAGGCCACAAACTGCTATGATAATTTGACATTAGATCACGAATCACTACTTGGGAGACAATAAGTCACAAAGTGCTACGATGATTTTGAATTGGATCATGAACCACCACTTGATAGCTAATAAGCAAGAAAGTGCTATAATAATTTAGAAATGGGTTTTAAGCCACCACTTGAGGGCAATGTGCCATAAAGTACTAAGAAAAATTGAACTAGGTCTTGAGCCACCCCTTGAGGGAATGTACCACAAAGTGCTAAGACAATTTGAATCAGGTCATAAGCCACCACTTGATGGTAACATGCCATGAAATATTAAGATCATTTAAATTAAGTCTTGAGCTACAACTTGAGGGTATTATGCTACAAAGTGTTAAGACAAATTGAATTAGGACTTGAGCCACCACTTGAGGGCAATAAACCACAAAATGCTCAGATAATAATTTAAGAATTTTTAGCTAATTTATAAATTATTTATGTGTAATGGTTTTTGTATTATTGAAATCATGTTTAAATTGAATGAACAAACCTTTTGTTTGTATACATATTTTTAAGATTCGTTAATAACTCTGTCGAGATTACCAGTGTTTCGCTCTTTGCTGTTGTGTTCCTGTGCTGTGCTCCTTTGACGTGTTTTTGTCTTCTCCTTCAATCCTCTCTTTTGGTGGCTGTAAAATTAGGTTATGGAAGTTCCCCCTCTAATTTCGTCACATGCCTTCTTTTATAATGTCTCAGTCTTATTAACTTAAATAAATTAAATCCTCAATGCTTTATGATTATTTATATTTTTTGTCATTTAATTTAATTTTTTTCTAAATTAAATTATTTCTTCAATTGCTTTCCTTATAACATGAGAATTTCCTATTTAAAAGCTTTTATTACCATCTTTCACTGCTTATTTCCAAAACCTATTTAAATTAACAAAATAAAATAAATTAAGACAAAATAAATAAAATAATTATAAACTAACTTAAAATTAAGTAAAAATATAATGAAATAATAGATAAAATATAAGCTTATCAATATGCAAACCTATATATTTGATGGAGGCTAGGGTTTCCTCTCTAAGATTTGTGTCCATCTCTAGAGGAAGAAGATTAGAGGTAAGAAATTTTTTTTATTGTTATTATCAAATTTTTTTTTTTACATATTTGGTGAAGCATGATCAGGTTAGTTAATTAGTAATCTAATATTTTCCAGAAAATTATGTTGACATAGGCTATTTCGAAATTCTTAGTAATTATTTTTTATATATATTTTTTTAAATTCTGAAAATTTTATATGTTATACTAGTCATCCAAATGAATCTTTTTAACAATATTTTACTTAAATCAGATAAGTACATTTTTTTAATTATTTTTTGAATTCAGGTTTGAAACACTGAAAAATTATGTTTCATGTGAAAATATGTATTGCTCAATTATTTTACTATAGTTATACCTCTTCAAAAATTATGAATTTTGGAAGAGTGATGTCTATATATGTCTAGAAATATTTATATACTGTCTTGTAATTTTTAGATGAATGGATAAATAGATTTGTATTGTTGAAGAAACTATATTCAGAGCTGCAAAATGTACTTTTACATAATTATATGACGTTAAAATATAAATCAATTTATTAGTTTTAAGAAAATTAAGTGTTGTGATGAAACACACACTAATAGAGGTGATTGGAGAGAAAATTCTTCTTTTATATTACAAACAAAAGAATTACAAAGCTTCAAACCCTAAGCTTTACAAAAAACTCTCACACCACTTTACTTTCTATATTTCTTATTCAGGGATTTCTGGGATATGTTTACAATTGATGAATGACCCTTTTTATAGTGTCCAAACCGTGAAGTGTCACACGGTTTGACAACTGTCATGCAAGCTGTGTCCTTGCAAATCAACTTTTGGTGCATGTCACATCAACTTTCGGCTGCCTCTGTTTTCTTCAGCCGGTGCATACGTTTGCATGCACTGCATACTGGCGACCAACAAATCTCCCCCTCAGTGAAGATTTCCGCAAAATCTGAGCCGACCATCAATCATCCAAACCGGATCCTCAACAGGATCCTCCCCTGGCTACATCTGTATGACTGCTTACGTACCCTGAGTTGGGATCAAGCCAATCATAGTCCTCTGTCTCTCCCCACTCTGACTATGTGGAAAGTTTTGTCATCCCGGCTATGGCACGAAAGATTTCAATCTTCTCATTCGGTAAAACCTTGGTGAACATATCGGCACCGTTTTCGTCGGTGTGAATCTTCATGAGTTCTAACAGCTTTGAGCTCAGGACGTCCCGTATCCAGTGATACCTTACATCGATATGTTTTGACCTCGAATGAAAGGTGAAATTTTTACCGAGATAGATAGCACTCTGGCTATCGCTGTACAAAATGTACTTCTCCTGCTTGAAACCCAATTCCTAGATGAATGTCTTAATCCACAACAATTCCTTGCAAGCTTCTGTAACTGCAATGAATTCATGTTTCTGTTGTAGAAAGTGCAACACATCTATGCAACCTTGACTGCCATGCCACAGCTCCCCCTGATAGAGTAATCAGATATCCCGAAGTAGACTTTCAGGTATCCACATATCCTGCCATATATGAATCGGTGTAGCCCATCAACACTGGTTCACTACTTCCAAAACATAACCTCATTTTGGATGTACCTCATAAATACCACATGATCCATTTGATGGCATTCCAGTGTTCTCTTACTGGGTTTGACATAAACCGGCTGACCAATCCAACTGTGTGTGCTAAGTCTGGCCTCGTACAAACCATGGAATATATGAGACTTCCCACTGCTGAGGTGTATGGAACCTGTTTCATTTCCTCATTCCTTGTGTCAGTAGAGGGACTCTATTGTGTACTCAATCTAAAGTGGGTAGCAAGAGGAGTGCTAACCGCTTTAGTCTTGTCTATCTGGAATCTCCGAAGTACCTTCTCGATGTACTCCTCCTGTGACAAGTATAATCTCCTGGCTTTCCGATCACGGCCGATCCTGATGCCAAAAATTTATTTAGCTGGCCCCAAGTCTTTCATCTCAAAAGACTTACTCAATTGCTGCTTCAAATTATCAATCCTCGATTGATTCCGGCCAACTATCAACATATCATTTACGTATAGCAGTAATATGATAAAGTCATTGTCAGAAAAATTCTGAATGAAAACACAATGGTCTGAAGTGGTCTTCTTACATCCCTGCTCCCCCATAACTGACTCGAACTTCACGTACCACTATCTCGGTGCCTGTTTTAAACCATAAAGGCTTTTCCTGAGTCTGCACACATAGTCATCTTTCCCTCTGACTCTGAAGCCTTCTGGTTGCTCCATGTAAATTTTTTCTTCCAGATATCCGTGAAGAAAAGCGGTCTTGACATCCATCTGCTCAACTTCTAGGTCAAGGCTTGCTGCTAAGCTGAGTACCACTCTGATGGATGATATCTTCACAACTGGAGAGAAGATTTCATCAAAGTCAATGCATTTCCTCTGATTGAATCCCTTGACGACTAGCCTGGCTTTGTATCGGGGTTGTGAAGTGTGCTTCTGTTGCTTTACCCTGTACGCCCATTTGTTTTTCAAAGCCATTTTACCTCTTGGCAATTTCACCAACTCAAAAGTGTGATTGTCATGCAAAGATTTCATCTCATCTTGCATGGCTTCCTCTCACTTTTCTCTGTCCTCTGTTTCCACAGCCTCCTTGTAGCTCTCGGGTTCTCCCCCGTTAGTAAGCAACACATACTCATGTATAGAGTATTTTGTTGAAGGTCACATTTCTCTGTTAGACATTCTCTGTGGACTTGTTGGTGTAGCTTCTAGTACTAGTGGTTCATCATGATCATCATCTCTAGGAGCTTCATCACTTGTACCCTCATGTCTGGGAACCTCATCTTCAACTTATACTGGCACCGGTGTGTGAGGTTCTTGTGGGACACAGAAACTGGGCGACGCATGCTGTCCCAGGCTCACGGCCCGGTTGGAAGTACGGAGTAGCCCGCGGGGGAACTAAACTGGAGAAATAATGGAGTCGCCACCCGGTGTGAATCGGGAAAATGATTTAAGGCCGCACTCATCCCTCGCAAGGGAAGACCTCAAACCGTTGGGTTCGAAATGGTCCATTACTTATGCCACTTGGAATAAAATGATTTGTTCAATAATTTAATCGAGTCTGGTAACATATATTCCTAAGGGGTTATTTACTCCTAAGTTCACATGCATCTATCAAAAGTTCATTTAAGTTCCCATGTAACACATTTTCATATTTGCATGCAACCTATTTGCATATAATCTATGTCCGAAATTGCATATAACATATTTGCATATGATCTACGTCCGAATTTGCATGCATAAAGATAAATTTAAATAAGGCAAGCATGCAACTTCATGAATATGTTGAATAGGTGAATGCTGAAGCATAAGTAGATAACTGTTGGGGTTGGTGCTCAGAGCGCCAATTCGGACCGTATTTATGTCTGATTCATGAATACGAACATCCTCTTATTCCATAACATTACTTATTTATGGTTGAACCTCTTGTTCTTATATACGTATTCGATCTGATTATGATTAGATTGAAACTAAATGTGGTTTAGTGATATGTATATATTAGACAAAGGCCCGATAATATATAATGCAGTACACAGTTACAAAGTTAGTTTGTAATTGACATTGGGAAGTGTCACTGCTATATGAATATTATCAAACATAGTTCCCGGTCAAGATTTGCTAACACAGGTCGGTTAGTCAAATCCGTTGAGACCAGTACATGTCGTATATTGAGACTTGGTCCGATGGTTTATCCCAATGAACCATGAGTCTATGGAGAATCGTATAGACGTGTAGGTGTTTATAGTGGATAAACACTGAACGGCTCACCGAAGATTCTTAATGGATGGTACACCAACGTCAATAAGAATCTTCTCGGGTTGAGTAGCATAATGGTCCTTCGACTTGAGATACCACTGTGGATGTATGAGACATCCTCCACACTTAGATGGCAGTCACGTCACCGATCTATTTAGATCAGACCTCCGCCTGTTCGTTGGGTGTGGATCGATCCTCAGGATATCCAGTGTGTGTCAAGATAGGATCCGTCATTTCTGTGTACAGAGCAAGGTAGTCCATATATATTTAGCAGTCTGTTAAATCTGTGGCCACAGTATACATCAGAAGTAAGTTCCGAGTGTTATTTAAAGATTGCTAATAGATACGTCGATGAGATAATACCTATAGAGATTTGACGTTCACATCTATATCTCTGGGATTATCTGGATACCTGTGACGGAGGGATTACGCGTATGCAATGACCTCAACCTGTATGATTCAGCTAGTTTATCCGTGATCGTCATAATCTACAGGTGGATAGATTATGCACATGAAATTGGATTTCGTGACGGATATACCTGAATCTAGAGAGTCTCAATAATGAAACATACTCGTAGAGCACTAGAGCAACATTTATGAATAATGATGATTATTTATAAATCGTTTAATCGTTAAACGAAAAATACATGCGAACGGGACGAACCGTCATTTCCTAATTAATGTGTATTTGTATTTAATATATGATATAATTAAATACACATTAATAAATAGTCAAATAAAGGTATTTGACATATATCATTAATATATGTATTTGAGATATTTAAAGTAAATATAATACATATGTTTGACATATTTGTATTTAATTAATTATTTAATTATTTAATTGTTAAATGATTAATATAATTAAAATATAAATATATCACCAAATGATAAAGTTAGGAAATGATTATAAGTGTAAATGTTTGACTTTACAATAAAGGAAAAGGTTGTCAAATTGATTTTGACTTCTTAAGATATTTGTTCAAAATTGTTTGAAAAATGAAAATATCTTTTTCCTTTATTTCTCATAATTTCGGCCAACACCTTATAAATATAAGAGTTATATTTTTCTTGGTTGCTTTTTTTGACTTAAATAAATATCAATAAAGGTGTTTTAGATATTTATTAAGTTGATAAGATAAGTTGATCAAATGAAAGGTGAAATGAAATTGAAATTAATAAACTTGTATTTGGCTTTAGCATTTTCGGGCAAGGCAAATCTTATACAAGTATATATTGTTTTCATTTCACTTTCATTTAATAACCTAATACACTTTAAAGAAAACTCCATTAATGGAAACAAAGGAAGCTTGTGAGAAAGAAAGAAGAAATCAAAGAAAGTTTGGATTTTAGTAAGTTTCTTCAACTTACTATTAGAAAGGAAAATGTTCCTTAGGATCTAGGCTTTAACATATGATGTTCTTAGGTTATTTCTTTCTTTATTCCTTGTGTTTTTGATGATGGAAGTTTTGGTGAAAGTGTAAAACATGTATGATGAAGGAAGCTTATGGCTATTGTAGTAATAAGTGTTCTTTTATGGTTTTGGAAACCTTGTTGCTAATCTAGAGTTTTTGACCCACTCTTAGATGACCTAGATTCGATCTTGAGTTGTTTCATTGTGTTGAGACTTTGATTGGATGGAAGAAAGATGATTGAAGTGTTGGATTTAACCAATTTGGTCTAATTTGAGGAAATTGAAAAATTAGGGTTCATGACCAATTCCAAATTTGGGGCTTTTCATATATGTTGTGTTTTTAGATGTTTATATAATGCATATAAAGTTTCGTGTTCATTGGATTACATCTTGATGTGTTTTGATGCATGAAATGACAAAAGGCACAAAATGCCCACCATTGGGAGCATTCGGCCAATGAGTTAGATTTTGGGGATTTTGGTGCTTTTGGTGTTTTGAACATGCTAATTTCATCTTAGAAATTATTTAGATTCATTCAAAATTGATTTGATCAATTTCGGACTAAAATGGACAAAATACCAATATAAGGGCAATTTGGTAAATTCACTTAAATATGATTTATTTGAATTTTATTTCATAATTTGATTATTGGATAATTAAATAAATATGTTTATTTAATTAATCCGAGAAAAAGTTTTGAAATCAGAAAATTTGATTTTCCACCGCTTCCGCTGCGTTACCAGATTTATTCCCCTTAAAACCCCTACAAACTGGTATCAGGGCGAGTCTGATTCTAGGCCTCCATAAATGATTAGCTTATTTTATTCAATGTTTAATCATGTTTTCTTGACTTTATACATGCATGTTATAATCTAATTTGATTAGATTTATGGTGTATGACACTTAATGGAATATCCCCGCTTAATAAGGTTTTAAAGTAACTAGTATTTGGAATACTTGTTTCTTGGTCCGTCTTGTCAATACGGTTTATAAATATCTTTTCGTTGACTACATACGAGACAGTGCCTCTGCTGTGAGGGTGTAGCTGATAGAAATTTATTTATGCCGAATGTATATTAGATACTAGATAAATTCAAGCGAAATCGGAATCCTGAACGTGCCCTAGCTGTCAGGGTTACGCAAGTAACTTGAGTTTATCATTGACAAGTTTAACCTTGGTACGTCTCCTTGTGGGCCTGCCTTCGCAGCGACAATGAGAAACGGCCAGGACCGGAACCTTGGAGTCACTAGTGAGTGATTGACAATTAGTTGTCTACCGGATATATCAAAAGTTCATCTAAGTTCCCATGTAACACATTTTCATATTTGCATACAACCTATTTGCATATAATATATGTCCGAAATTGCATATAACATATTTGCATATGATCTACGTCCGAATTTGCATGCATAAAGATAAATTGAAATACGGCAAGCATGCAACTTCATGAATATGTTGAATAGGTGAATGCTGAAGCATAAGTAGATAACTACCGTGTAAACATGCATCATGGAAACGAACATGTGATCTTGTGAACACAATAAACGACTAACTACGAGAACATGAACAATAAAAAAGGTAAATGAAAAAAACGAGTAACCATGCATGAGATCTGATGGAAGATGGCTTGTTTACCGTGGGTATTCGTGCGGCGTTCGTAACCGCGTTCGAACGGTAAACATAAGGTTCGCGTTCGAGTATCGTTCGTAAATGCGTTCGAACAAACTGAAACAGAAAACATGCGTTCGTGTGGCGTTCTGAAACATGTTTGAACGAGGTTACAACAGTGACCTCCAAAATGCAGTAAACAACATGACACATACGTGAATGAATGAATAGATGACACCTAATAAATAATAAATGGATAAAAGGCGCGGCAAATCATTGTGGCAAAGGTAGCCCTTAGGATTTTTATCCCTCAAGATGGAGGACCTTTAATCCAACTCGATGAGCCCATGCACATTACTTTATGATGCCTGATTATGCAAGAAGATGACATACAAAGAAAAGCGAATAGCGAAATAAAAGGCGCGGAGAAGTATCGTGGTAAAGGTAGACCGTAGGCTTTTTATCCCTCCAAATGAAGGACCTTTAATCCGAATTACTAAGCTCATGCGTAATACAACATGATGCATGATTATACAAGAAGATGACATACAATGAAAAGCGAATATCAAAATAAAAGGCGCGGCGGAGTATCGTGGTAAAGGTTCTTTAACCCCTCGAAATGGAGGACCTTTAATCCAACTTACTAAGCCCATGCGCATCACATCATAGTGCATATAAAAATAAAGACAACAATATCAAACTTCGTGTATCCGTTTGAACACATTTTACATCCAACCGAATATACATCATCCGACGCGGTAAAACATCGCGGTAAAGGTTCTTTAACCCCTCGAAATGGAGGACCTTTAATCCAACTTACTAAGCCCATGCGCATCTCATCATAATGAATATAAAAATAAAGACAACAATATCAGACTTCGTATACCCGATTGAATACATCTTACATTCAACCGAATATACTTCATCCGGCACGGTAAAGCATCGTGGTAAAGGATTTTAACCCCTCGAAATATAGGACCTTTAATCCAACTTACTAAGCCCATGCGCTTTATCTCATCATTACACAAACAAATAACATGCATAAATTAAATAACGGATAATAAATAAACAAGACAAAATAAATCGAAATATGTGCCGTTTGCTCAAGTGGTACGTGGATTTGTATCCCAAGTACAGACCGCACTACCGTCCATTCGGATTCGGCTACGGAATTTACGTCTGGATTTCCATCCTATATACCACAAGAGACGACACATTTTCCCATCCATTCAAAGCCACAACATACATCCACAAACGACTCTCATGCGAAATAAATAAATAAAACAATTAAAGATGAATAAAGATATATACGAAAAATGCCCTCAGGTATTACCTTTTATGTCGATTTTCGGACGTCGGTGGTCAGAAGGGCTAAAGCTCCGCAACTTTTCTGGTTCACTGGTCTACGTCTTTCTTCGCTGTTTTGCTGCTCAAGCTACTATTTTCACTCTATTTTGCTGCTATTTGTTTTGCTGCTTTCTGGTCACTGTTTCAGGTGTGTTAAGGGATTGTTTTGCGGTAATTTGAGGGGTATTGGGATGCTATTTTATGCGGCCATTTAAGGATTTTAAGGTGCAGTTTTTATTCACCGTTTTGGTGATTTTAGCTATTGTTTTGGGGGTATTTTGGCTGCAGTTTCGGTAATGGTTAGGGGGTGTATGGGAGCAGTTTCTAATAGAAAAAGAATAGCGACTCCACTGGATGATGCGCTGATGTTGAGTGAAAGAGGAGGGGCGTGTGATGATCTGCTTGGTTCGTGAATGAGGGTAATGCGTTTTTGGACTGAGTGAATGAAGGTGCAATGTGAGGGATGTGTCGGTGCTGGGCGTGAAGGTTCGTGGCTGTGCGTTTCTTGGCTTTTGAGTGTGCACGTGTCTTGCATTTTTTAAAGGGGATGTGGGCATGTGATTAGGTTTTTGATGAGGGAGAGTGGTGTCGTGAAGGGGTCTTTAGTTATTTGTTTACGTGTATGATCAAGGATTACTTGAAGGGCAATGGCGTGAAGTGTTTGAGGGGGGAAGAGGGCTGGTTGTTGGGACGTGAATTAGGGTTTATTCGTGTGTGTTGTTTTCTTCAGAGTAAGAAGAGTGGCCATGAGAGAGGAGAGCATCAAGGGTTGGAATTGTGCTATTTTTATAGAGAGAGGGTAGAGGTGTGAAGGCATTAGGGTTTGCATGGATTTTCAAAAGGAAACAAAATCAAGTAAATAGGGATGTGTATTTTAAATAAATTTTAAAAGGGAAATAAATTATGTAATTTTGGTGGGGGATTTCTTAAATTAGGGGAGTGATTTATTTAATTTTAGGAAGTGATTTATTTAAATTGGTAGGTGAATTAATTTAATTGGTTTTAATTTGTGTTGATTTAATTCACTTTAATTAGCTTTAATTTAATTTAATTTGTGACATGCATTTTAAATGTTTTAATTATTTTTCGGATTGGGCTTGGGTGAGATGGGCTTGGTGTGTGGTTTTAGGGGGTTTGGGCCAAGGGTGTGTTTTAAAACGGAGATCCAACAAGCGAGCCCGAAGCTAAACAAGCGACTAAAATCTAACGAAATATCGATTCCCTTCCGACGACCGTTTCCTGCAACTTCCTCGACTTAAAAGGTAGTGTCTCCAAATGAGACTCATCATAGGGACTAACATGCAAAAAAATACAGTGCCTACAGTTCTGGATTCACATCTCTGTATTGTTGGGACATTTTCTTCAATTCCTTCCGGATATCTTCTATGCTCTGATCTTCGACGAAGACAACATCTCAGCTTCTAAAAATCTTTTTCTCCACATGATCATACAATTTGTAGCCGAAATCATTCTGACCATAGCCAATAAAGACACATTGTAGCGTCTTTGCATCAAGCTTGGATCTCTTCTCCTTTGGGATGTATACAAATGCTTTGCACCTAAAGACATGCAAGTGTTCATAAGACACTTCTTTACCTGTCCAGGCTTGGTTAGAAACATTACCTTTTAGTATGACCGATGGGGACATGTTCAAAACATGTACTGTTGTGTTGAGTGCCTCCCCCCAAAATATCTTCGGCAGCTTGGCTTGTGACAGCAAACTTCTGAACTTTTCGCATAAGGTTATGTTCATTCTCTCAGCTAGGCCATTCAGCTGAGGTGTCTTTGGAGGTGTCGTTTGATGTCAGATTCCTTGCGTCTTGCAGTACTCATCAAACGGACCTCTATATTCTCCACTGTTGTCTGTTCTGA
This sequence comes from Zanthoxylum bungeanum, assembly GCA_019454045.1. Classification (NCBI taxonomy): domain Eukaryota; kingdom Viridiplantae; phylum Streptophyta; class Magnoliopsida; order Sapindales; family Rutaceae; genus Zanthoxylum; species Zanthoxylum bungeanum. The sequence goes on along the minus strand of SKCR01026442.1, from coordinate 123,185 downwards.
TGCACTTCAGTTTCTTGCCGGTTTCTCTCTCCACCAGGGCATGAAACTCCTTGAACACTCCCAGCACTTGATCTTTTATCTTCAAGGTGTATGCCCAGATCCTCCTTGAATGATCATCTATGAATGTCACAAAGTAAAGTGACCTACCAAGTGTTCATTTCTGCATCAAACCACATACATCTGAATGTATGAGATCAAGTACCTCCGATTTCCGCTGAGGCGGGGAGCTCTAGAGTGACACTCTGTTTTTTTTTTTCCAGCCATGCAGTATTCACACTTCCATAAGTGTGAGTTCTTCAATTCGGGAAGAACATTCCGCCTGCGTAGTATCTCCATCCCCTTTTGAATCATGTGACCAAGCTTTTTATGCCATAGCTCGGCTGCCTCATTACTGTTGACTGTATTTATGCTACTATTTGAAATCTTAGCATGCATCAAATACAGAGTTGAGTCTTTCTTACCTCGTGCCACCACCATTGATCCTTTAGTAAGCTTCCAGGTTCCGTCACTAAAGGTGCTGCAGAAATCTTCATCATCAAGCTTGCATGTTGAGATCAGGTTTAACCGGATGTCTGAGATGTGCTTGACTCCCTTCAACACTAGCCTTGTCCCGTTGTCTGTTTCAAGGCAGATGTCTCCAATATCGATGGCTTTGGACTGGCCGTCATTCCCCATCCTTACAGCACCGTAGTCCCCTAACATATAAGATGAAAAGAAGTCTCTGCGAGATGTGGTGTGTATGGATGTGCCACTATCTATCACCCAACTGGTCTCGTGGCTGGTAAGATTCACAACATCTTCTTCATACATAATACAGAATTCTTTGGAGGTTTTGTCGGTGGTAGAAACAACTCTTTCTTGGTTAGAGTCACCATCTCTCCTAGGCTGCTCGTTCTTCAGTTTGTAGCAATCTTTCTTCATATGGCCTTTCTTCTTACAGTGATAGCACTCAATATCTCTAGTTCTTGATTTACCTCGGCTTTTGTCTGGTCTGCCTGGGCCTCGGCTTTTACTCCTCCCCCTTTTGGTGTTCTTTTATGTCACTAGAGCTTATGAGGTTGAGGTTGATGCTGACTTCTGCATTCTCGTCCTCTTTTCTTCCTCGAAGATCCTGGTCTTTGCCATCTCCATAGTGACTTTCCCATCTGCGGTTGAATTTATCACCGTAGATCTGAATGTTTCCCAAGATTCTAGTAACGTATTAAGAAGTATTAAGTCATTTACCTCATCACCGAAGTCTATGCCCAATCCAGACAATTCTTTCATGGTGCCGAGGAAATTGTTGATATGGTCCGCCATAGCTGTACCTTCCTGGTATTTCAAACTCATCATTTTCTTGATGTAGTACAACTTGTTGTTGCCAGTCTTTGGTCGGAAAAGCTCCTCCAGCTTTCTCTATAAGACACGTGCATTTGTTTCTTCACTGACATGGTTGACGATACTATCGTCGATCCACCGATGAATAGTACTGCATGTTTTCAGGTGAAGGTTAGCCCACTTCTCATCGGTCATTCCTTCTGGTTAATGTTCCAGAAACACCGATCCATCATAGTCCTTCACATACATAAGGTCTTTCATCATTCCTCTCCATGTGAAATAATTAGTACTGGTTAACAAAACCAATTTTCAGTTGCCCCCATCCATCATAAAAATTCTAAGCAGAATTTCAAAAAATGGAGCTCACTGTTGCGTCCAGAATGGTCAAACATGGTGGAAATGATACTTTGTTTGTCAAAATCCGACACCGGGACCAAATTACAAATTTCAGAAATTACAGGGGTCAAAGTACAATTTCCAAAAGTTAAGGGGCCAAAGTGAAATTATGGAAAAGTTCAGGGACTTAAGTGCAATTTCGAAAGAGTACATTGGCTAAAATGTAATTTCATGAAAGCTCAGGGACCTTTCTGAAATTTACCGGGTTTGTTGACGTGGCAGGTTGCTGACGTGGCGGACACGTGGGGCTGATGTGGCGATGACGTGTCGGATGACGGGGTAGCTGACGTGGCTGCTGATTGGGCGCTGATGTGGCGCTGACTGGGCGACACGTGGCGCTGACTGGACTGCTGACGTGGCAGTCGTCATCTTTCTCTGGAGAGCGTGGGGCGCGTGATCGAGCCTCTAACCGGCGCGTGGCGCGGGTGAAGACTTTTTGGACCTCCGATCGATCGCCAGAAAATACCACCGTACTCGTCTCGACGTGAAAAGTCCGATGGTATGCTCAAAATCGATTTTCGACAACTTTCGTCGGAATCAATTTTCCGAACCGAACCTCTGATACTAAGTTTCAGGATCCCTCCGAGTAACCTTAGCTCTGATACCGCTTGTTGTGATGAAACACACACTAATAGAGGTGATTGGAGAGAAAATTCTTCTTTTATATCACAAACAAAAGAATTACAAAGCTTCAAACCTTAAGCTTTACAAAAAACTCTCACACCACTTTACTCTCTATATTTCTTATTCAGGGATTTCTGGGATATGTTTACAATTGATGAATGACCCTTTTTATAATGTCCAAACCGTGTGAACAGTGTCACACGGTTTGGCAAGTGTCATGCAAGTTGTGTCCTTGCAAATCAACTTTTGGTGCATGTCACACCAACTTTCGGCTGCCTCTGTTTTCTTCAGCCGGTGCATACGTTTGCATGCACTGCATGCTGGCAACTAACATTAAGCTATGAGATTTTTATGATGGAAAACCCTATATGTCAGTATGCTCTCTATAAATTTGAGATTTGTTTGTTAAGGGAATAATTTATTAAAAATAAGAGAATGTGGATTGTTCTATTATGAAACTAATATTATTATTATTCGAGGATATTTGAATTTAGGTCAAGCATTTTGATAAGCATTTGTTATTTGAGGTGGTCATGAGGTAAGTAAGCTATACTTTCAACTGGGATCACAATAAATATATGTACATGTATGGATTTTGTTTAATGATTATTTTGTTATGTTTATTTGACATGTGCTATGTCATTGAGCATGGGCACACAACTTTATACGTTTGATATATCTGATATGTTTGAAAGCTTATTTTGATATGTACATTTATGAATTTATGAAATGTGAATTTATGATTTTCTAAGTTGTTAGGTGCTAAGTTTGACTATGTAACAATATATTAATAATGTATTCTTATGATTTTCATATGAAAATAACTGTACGATGAGAACCCACTTTAGGGTCAATAGGTCACAAATTGCTATAATAATTTGAAATTAGATTACGGACCATTACTTGAGGGTCAATAAGCCACAAAGTGCTATGATAATTTGGAATTGGATCATGAACCATCACTTGATAACCAATAAACCGCAAAGTGGTATAATAATTTAGAACTGGGTCTTATGCCACCACTTGAGGGTAATGTGCCATAATGTACTAAGACAAATTGAATTAGGTCTTGAGTCATCACTTGAGGGCAATATACCACAAAGTGCTAAGACAATTTGAATTAGGTCTTAAGCCACAATTTGAGGGTAATATGCCATAAATTGTTAAGACAGTTTAAATTATGTCTTGAGCCACCACTTGAGGGTATTATACCACAATGTGGTAAGACAAATTGAATTAGGTCTTGAGCCACGACTTGAGGACAATAAATCACAAAGTGCTTTAGACAATAATTTAAGAATTTTTAGCTAATCTATAAATTATTTATGTGTAATGGTTTTTGTATTATGAAAGCATGTTTAAATCGAATGAGCGAACCTTATGTTTCTGTACATATGTTTAAGATTCGTTAATAATTTATTCTATTTTTGATATTCTAAATCTTTTATTTATTATGTTTTATGAAAAATCTATTTATGATGCTATAAAATGATTATGCCACATCATATGTGTTTACATTGTATATAAATATGTATGCATATGTTTGATATGATTGTATAACGTATTTTGATATTACACACTGGTAAATTTATGAGATATGAAGATTTGATTTGTGGTGTTATGTGATAAATTTAATTGAGTAAATTGAATATATATATATATATATATATATATATATATATATATATATATATATATATATATATATTTGAATGTGCATTATCATAAACATGAGCATGTGTTATGTTTTTTATATGAAATAAGAAAGTGGACTTTTTGGAAAGAAATTTTTGGATCATGTAAATTTGCTTTGGTTTTATTGTGTAGTTAAATTTATTACCAAATGGTAGGCACCCTATATGTTTATGATAAGGTGGTGATTGGTTGAAGGACTCTTGCATGAAGTTCAGCGTGAAGTCTATACAGATAAATATATGTGAAAGTCCTTCTAATTGCGTGAAGTATTCCAAGTAAATGATTTCAAAGAAAATTTGATATGTGAAGTTTTGAAATATCCGATTATGATATTTCGAGATAAGTCCATTTATGATGTTTTGAAAAGATCATGATATATCATATGAACTTGCATTATTATATATAAGTAGTATGTTTTGATATATGAAAAACTAGTTTGCTTACTGAGATTTAAACTCATTATAGTTTATTGTGATCACAAAGATGATATTGATTCTTGATGAGTAAGGAGTTTGAATTAAAGTGCTCTCTTATGTTGAATGACTTGATTTGAATATTGTATTAGATTTGGTATAAAGTCTTCCGCTGACACTTGGATTGAGGAGCGGATTAGATAATGATGATTTAGAGTTATAAATATTTTTGAGACTTGTAAATATTTTTGAGAGCATTTGATGTACTTAAGATTCGAATTATTGAGTATATGGATCCTTATGTCCACATTTATTTACTTAAGATATCATTTATTGAGTTTAACGCTTCCACATTTTGGGTTTCAAGTACACGAATCAAAGAAATATCGTAACATCTCAGTTTTTTTTTGTTCCGAAAATGATGTGTTACGGTTTGCTCTGACCATCAACGCACCACATGTCACCAATTAAATTAGAATTGTTCCTTATTTTATATTGGATCTAGACCTTTCATTTAAATCCAATGACTGAGATTAATCCTAATTTTCTTTTGAAACAATCTCTTCGAAACCCTAATTTTTCTTTTTAAAAAACACCACACATTTTTTAAAGCTATTATTTTTGTAGCCTCTGAAAGCTTAGTAACTAGACCTTAATTTTTCTTCTCTTACTTTTAGTTTTATCAAATACATTGATGTGAGATCTAAGTTTGATATTGTAAAAAACAAAATGATCATTTCCACACTTTTTGTGATTTTTTTTTTTTAATGAGTATTTCGTGAGGAGATCATATTCAATCTTGAATCGAAAAATTTTGAGGACCACGAGGGTTGAAACATAGGATTAGACGAGATGTATTTACAAACGTGAAGTTATTATAAGGAAAAACCCACCTTAAGGCTCATGTACTCTAATGTTTTTTACATTACACCACTGTACTAAATTTTCTACACATTGCACCCTTGTACTCTCAATGTTTTTTACATTGCACCCCTGTACTAAATTTTCTACACATTGCACCCCTGCACTCTCAAAAAATTGACATTCCACCCTTATTTTAATGGCAAGTTAACAGAGTTGAGAAATATTCTGACATCACCCACTCTTATTTCGGATTGGACCGAGCAAATTTTTTTAATTTGAAGTTATGCTAGGGCGCATAACTATATATTAGAGCGCATAAATATTATGCTCATTCTGATACATTCAAAAATCCAACTAATTTATTGAAAAAAATTAGATCAAAACTAAGATCTTGGAGTGTTATTAATGAACAACAAAAAACAAACAAAGATATTTCACGGTTATCAGACATCATTCCTAAAGAACGACAACTAGTATTACATGTCATGCATGCACATTTATAGCAAACACCCATTTTTTTAGCTCTTCTCTTTTTAGCATATGTGCTTCTTACTAAACCAGGCAGATATGACACAAATAAGGGTGGGTGATGTCAGAATATTTCTCAACTCTGTTAACTTGCCGTTAAAATAAGGGTGAAATGTCAATTTTTTGAGAGTGCAGAGGTGCAATGTGTAGACAATTTAGTACAAGGGTGCAATGTAAAAAATATTAAGAGTACATGGGTGCAATGTGTAGAAAATTTAGTACATGGATGCAATGTAAAAAACATTGAGAGTACAGGGGCCTCAATGTGGGTTTTTCCTTATTATAAATGAGCGGTTTTAATTCTTGTGATAACTTATTTTAATTTCTCTAATAAAACTATTTGTCTATACGGGGAATTAATCACGTTTCGAGGTTTTTACCCTACTTTGTGATGATCAAAGGTTTCACCATAAAATTAGTTGTGTTGTTATTCAAATTTCTTGTTATTTTATTTTGCTTATTATTTGAATTATTGTAATATCCAGAATTTTCAGAACAGTTTTGGGAGGTTCTCGGATTGAAGTTCAGTTCTCAGAATAAGACGATGTGAGATAATAAGAGTTTATGCATTGAAACATATATTGGAATGTTTTAAGTGGGATTTCGTTGTACTATAAATCGCGTAACTCGAAAGGATCGATTACACATATTTTTTGTATATTTTTATATGAGTAAGTTTCATTATTTCAGATATAGAAATAGCAAAAAAAACTCAGATTGAAGTGATTCTTGAACTTTTAGAAAGGTTTTTCAAAGATGAACAACTTTCATATCAATCAATTTTCAAAATTTACACCAAAAGGGCCTCACAAATGTGAGTTTCAGAATAAGTGCATTTTCGGGGACTAAATTGCAAATTCTTGGGGTCAATTTATATTTTTCAGAAAGTTCCCTATAAATACCGATAAGTTTGCATAATTATGTAATGGACAAAAATTGATAAAGCATCCCCATTCGACCCTTTCATCAACATTTGAGCACCACCGATCGGCTGTGTGGCATCGAGCGGTGCGCTGGCCTCCCCTCAGCTCAGTGGTGGCGAGCGGAGAGTCAACCACCACCAAAAACTGGCAAAATCAGCGAAAAACAATCACGTGTTACCCATCTTGATTCCAGTTTATCGCTACATTTCGCGGTGCGAGGCACCCACCAAAAAGAAGCTCATGCGACATACTACGAGGTTGCGGTGTCGGTTTTACTGAACGGCTCTCGATTTCACATGAATCAAGGTAAAACCATTAAGTGAATAATGTGACTCATTTGCAAAGTAGCTTCAATTCGAATTCCATCAATTCCAACTCATTCGTGGGAGTGTTGAGAGTCAATATATGCCCTCAGAATCTTGGTAAGACATCCATGTACAATTCGCTATTCTTCAAGTTAATAGTGCTATGTTCGAATGCTCCCATTTGATTCGTAGAGTTATATTTTAATATGTATTGTTTGAATTGAACTTGACTGTATTGTATGTGTGCTATTGGTAGAATTTGAGTGAAATCAAAATGAATTAGATCGATCCAGTATGCTTTGTGAGTTTTCGATAAAATCGGATTTCACGTGAGTATGTGCTTTGATGAATGTAATGATATATATGAGTTAATTATGATGATATGATAATATTTTGATGGTTTTGGAAAGTTTCAGACGGTCCAGAATCCTTCCGTAATGTTATTAGAAAATTGTACGGAAGATTTTTTGAAAACACGTAATTTGAGAATTTAACTTATCTCATTATCCTGAAATGATATATTATGATGTATTAGGAGTATTTGACTGGTTTTGGAAGTTACAAGAAAGATCCAAAAGGTCTTGGATCCATTTGTAACTTTTCCAAATTTTTCGAGGGTTCTTTGAGTTTTAGATCAAAAAGTGAATGTGATGTTATGGATTTTTAGTATATGATATCTTTATGGTAACGAAACTGAAATCGTTGGAATCATACTTGAATTTAGTGTTTCTGATCGGTCTAGAAGTTGTTATAGTTAGTCAAGAATTTCTACTTAACGAAAATTTAATTATTTTTCGCCTTTTGTTTTGACAAATTCGACTATGATCAATAGTGTTGCGAGACCAGGTAACTATTCCACGTAATGAATACTTGATGTACGATTTATTTGTTTGCTTGCTTGTTTCTAACATAAATATATGCATATGTGTGTGTGTGTGTGTATCCATAGAGAGATGTACTGATATGACTATCTTTTGAACAATCATATGATATCATGTTATCGTTTTGTGGTTGTAAGTTACTTGCTAATAGATGATGGATTTGATATTTATTGTGTGATGTGTCTGACGTAAGTATTGACACTCTTGTTTTTTTGGTTTTCCCGAAAAGTATTTTGAGAAGCTAGTTTTTGAAGGATTTTATTTTTAAACAAAATGTATTTGACTTTTCTTATGTTATGATATGATATGTTTCTGCCATGGTGTGCATACTATGCTTTACTATTTTATATTTTTGAAACCACTGTGGTGACTGTATAGAGTCTTGTCCAACTGTAGTGGACCGACCCGTTATCCTATGTTGACATGATCTTGTTCCGTATAATGTCTGGTATGTGCGCGCAACTCAGACATTGGATGCCTGATATTTTCATCCAACTGACTTGGTTCATGGACGTCTGATACTGTTTTATGATGACATTGATTTTGAATTTGATTTCGATCACATAGATTAGTTTTACGATACATTGTGGAAATCTTGTTTTATAGTTTTTCTGAAAAACACTTGGATAAGTTTGTTCTCAAAAGATCTTCTTTTGAAATAGATATATCTGAGACCCATTGGATTCCGCTTACGATATAATATATTTTCACAATAGTGTTCGTATAATGTTTTACTTATTTTAATGATTTTGGCCCGACGTGGTGCCTGTATTAGGTTTTATCCATATGAAAATAGTCAACATGTTACCCTCTGTCGACATGGTACTGTATTCATATATTTTCCGGTCATGGCACGTGATTTAGACAATAAACGTCTGATTAGTTTTGATGATTTTGATTTTGAAACTTGATTTAAATGTTTGGAAATTTTTTCTGAAAAATTTGGTTTTGACTAAGTTGGGATTTAAAAACTTTTACCTTGTGTTTTGATTTCCGATGATGTATGAGATCTATTGTAACGAATTTGTATTGTGATTTCTGTTCCAAATGATGAATGAGATCGGTTGTATGGAATTTGTACAATGATTTCTGTTTCTAGTAATAAATGAGATCTTATAAGTGTGATTTATACTCACTTATCCATATATCCATACCTTATTATTTTGTTAGTTTCATGCCATTTTACGTAGTTTGTTTTGTGTTTTATTGATAAGAAGCATTATAGCATGGATCTTAAGGCTAACGTATGTGTTTTGGGAGCTTAAGGATGCAAGGGAAACATATAGCAAATGTAAAATATGGAAAACCACACATCCTAGCAAAGAAGCTGGCGTCGCGACACTATTAGCCATGAAGAACACAACACAATTTCAGAGAAGCTGGCATCGCGACGCCTCAGATGATTTTCAGTCTAGGAAATCCATTAGGAAATCCATTTTCAACACTTACAAGGACTCCCCAAACATCCCTATAAATACATAGTGCATCCAAAACCTAGAAAAGAGATAATTAGACACAATAAGAGAGCTCAAAACACATAATTTAGAAAGATCCAAGAAGGGATTTGAAGAGTAAGAAGAGGAGATGAAAGTGGTAACGTCCGAAGACAAAGAGATTAAATTCGGGTTTATTTTCTAGTTTCTTTCTTCAAACTCTTATGATGTTCAATATGTTCTTGACTCCGTCTGTATTGTTATTTTATTTAGTCATGAACTAATTTTCTTATTCTAGAGGATGATGTAGCCTATGCTTGAACCTATGTGTTTGATTGCCAATTAATTATTATGAAATTTTAATTCAGTTTATTTATATTTTCTTATGTATAATACATATGGTTTGCTAGCCACAAATTAGATGATTTCATATTTAGAATCTATCACTCGGGAGAGTGGATTTTGAATAGAATATAGAAAATATAACTTAGGAATTTTATAAAGTTTGAGAGACCTATAACCATTTGAAGTCATTAACAAAGAATCAGAGAGCATAATGAATTGTTAATTACTAGATTTTTATATGGATATCAAAATCAGTAATTAATAATATTTCCACTCGGCACTCGGAGAATGAGTAAAATAATTTAGGATTCTTAGCTTATAATCTAAAAAATTGAGTAATAATTGATTGGCATAACAAATACATAGGGGATAGCTAGGCGAAATCAGACTCTAGAATTTATTTCATCATAATCTTTCTTAATTAAAACGTTTTGACTTTTCGCTTCTTTAGTTTATAATTTTAATTTAGTTTATATTAAATTAATTTCTAAATAAAGTTAAGTTTATTAATTAAAATATTTAGTGTGAATTCGATTTCAATCCTTGTGGGTTCGACACTCTTTATTCATCATTTACTAAAACTTGTCACCATATACTTGCAGTACGATAATATTGCAACATCAATTTTGATGATTTCGATTTTGGAACTTGATTTAAATGTTTGGAAATTTTTATTTTCACAAAGATTTATTTTTGACTAAGTTGGGTTTTAAAAACTATTACCTTGTGTTTTGGTTTCCGATGATATATAAGATCAACTGTAAGGAATTTTTATTGTGATTTCTATTTTTGATGATAAATGAGATCAGTTGTATGGAATTTGTACCATGATTTCTGGTTCTGATAATGAATGAGATCAAGTGTGTAAAATCCGTATTTTATTTCTGTATCTGATAACAAATGTGACTGTTTGTAAAGAATTCGTATTACATTTTCATATCTGATAATGAATGTGACTGCATGTAAAGAATTCGTATGATGTTTTCATTTCTAATGATGAATATGATTGATTATATAGAATTTACATTAGGCTTTCTGTTATATGGTAGATAAAATTGACCCTGTGACATTAGTATTGTTTATGTGTGTGTAATTAGTTTGATTGGCGATTTGACTCATGTCCTAGTAGCTTTGGTTAGGGTATTCGTTTGGATGAAATTCATCTCATACCTATTCTAAAATAGGTAATGAGTCTCGTACAAGCTTTGTTTGATCAGTCAATGTATGTTTGCGCAAGTATGCTTAGGTTGTTGATGAGTGGTAATTATATCACTATTTCTCACTCATTTAACCTAATATTTTGTATAGTTTCTCGAGTTTTATGAACGTTTTGATGTGTTTTTATATTTTGCAGATAAAAATATTATTGGGACTTAATGGAATCAACTCGGGGCTAAAACGATGAAATTCGGAGCAAAAAAGGTCAAAAACAAAAATTTACTGTACGTGTCACGAAGTGCAGTCCTAAAATTCCAATTTTGCGTAAGTTGGTATTTTGGCCATAACCTTTGCATCCGATATCCGATTGAGCTGATTCAAGTTTCAGATTAAAGAAGACTCAAAGATCTACAACTTTGAAATTTTAAATATTTTTGAACTCCGAAGTTTTCAAGACCGAAATTAACGAATAATCCAATTTGTTTTGTGTAATTACTAAAGTCATTATCAAAAAATAAAAAAAATGGAAAATGACAATTTATAATTGTCAAACTTCCAGAAAACATGCTTGCATGTTTGGTGGAGTGTTTTGTGGAGTGTTTTGTGGCATGTTTGGTGGAGTGTTTTGTGGAGGATTTTCTGGAGTGTTTGGTGGAATGTTTGGTGGAGCAATTGGTGGAGAAATTGATGGAAGCCTTTAGATTTTCCTATAAATACCAAGCCATTTCATTTGTAATTCTCATGCTTTCCTTAGGTTTTTGTAAGGAATTTAAGGATTGCATCTTGTTTGTTTATTTTTTGTAAATTAATTATGTATTTTTATTTTCATCAGTAATAGTAGTAGTTTCTTTTCTTTTCTTTTCTTTTATGTTTAGTAGTTAGATTTTGCTGGGGAAGGGTGAAGCTTTTATTATTTTAGTTTAGATCAATATCCCTTAATTATAATATAGAAATTTTAATTTAAATTAGAGGATTACCGCCTTAATGGCTGATTTTATTTATTTGACATAATGTGACACCGCCTATATGGTCGGTCTTTAGGTGACAGATGATTACCGCCTAATGGCTGGTTTATGGACAAATAATAACACAGCCTTTATGGTCGGTTGGGCTTAATTGAAAATCTGACTTAATGAGGATACTGCTTATATGGTCGGTTGATAATATCACTGATAATTTCTATATTATAATAAGGGATATTTCTAAATTATAATTAGTAAATGTGGATCCCCTAACCCCCAACATTTTATTTTTATTCTAGGGAAGTGATGAAACACAATATTCACATACTTAATAATTTATTTAATTATATATTGGGTAATTCTTTAGTTTTTTTATTGAATCTTAAGCTTAATGCTTCTTGTTGCTTGATCACCAATAAGATTGATGTGGTAAACTTAAAATGAACTTGGAAAAATGGATTTTAGGTTTCAGCCTTAGATTCAATAGCTCACGATCTTCCTTGATGATAGATAACCCTTTAATAGATTTCCTTACAGGATAGGAATATACATGTCGTGCGGGGGTAGCCATAATTGAAACTTGAACTTAATGAATTCATGTAACTTGATTAACATAGGAATATGATTAATTGAGTTATTTGGGTATTTGCTCTGACCATCAGAAGAGGCTTTTGCATATCTTCGTGTTCCAGGTCAGTAAACTAATTTATTACACATATATAAAAGAATCAATTCATCATTAGAATAATATTGTGTGGAATCACAATCCTAGATTTTTATGTCTTTTTTTTTTATTTTTCCTTAGTATTTTCCTTTGTGTTTTTATTTAGAAAATCCACAATCAACCAACCAATCAAGCGATTATTCTCTTCTCCCTTAATTGATACTTGTAAATAAATAGATTCAATAATTAGTAACAACATTAGGAATTAAGTCCTCGTGGGATCAATATTTTTATACTACTTGAACGATATGTGCGCTTGTGTTTTACGCGTGTGATTACGCACCGGTCAAGTTTTTGGCGCCGTTGCCGGGGACTTATTTTTCTTGAGTTATTAATTTTGAAGCTATCTAATTTACTTGTATCTAATTTTCTTTATTTTTATTTGTAATTTTTATTTCTTTCTTTTATTTTTCAGGTGGTTGAAAAATGGAACACTATTGGGAGATAGAAAGATTACGAGCTTTACTAGAAGAAGATACACCCCAATTCAGGGAGCAACAGTCCGGTTTTCTGAGGCCTGTTGTCCAGCCCAACAATTATCACTGGATGCCAGAACCAAGCAATACTACATTTGCTCAACAGAACGCAATGGGGAGATGTGTAATATGTGATGGTAACCACCCGAGCGATTAATGTATATACCTTTCAGAATGGCAGGATCATCGGAATCATTTAAGGTACGAAGAACCAGTATATTTTACTGAACCTTATTATCCATCTTATCCACCATCCACCTCTGATCTTCATCAAGAACCATAACCATCAGAGGAAGATCAGATGATTGACATGCTCAAAGATTGGTTCAAGAAACAAGATGAAAAGTTGGATGCAATGGCTGAAATATTTAAGAGTCAAATAGATGACCAAACAGTAACCTTACAAAGAATAACAGATCAAGCGAGACGATTAACAGAAAACCTGAATTACACATCTCAAGGAGTAAACGACACCGATGAAGCCTTCGAGTACCAAGCGTTTCATGATGACACTTTAGCAGAGGAGAAGGCTGAGCAATATCAGGAATCTGAGGTATCAGTTTAGGAACCAGAACCAGCAAAGTCTCGATTTGATTTTTATTATTCAGATTCTGATGAAGATGAAGAAGCAGAGCTATTTGTGCCAATAAAAATTAAGGATGAAATTTTATATCCTCAAAATGAAGATCTTGGAGCATGTTGTGCACTGATGTTTGAAGAAGATCTACTTGAGCCAGTCATATCAGAGGATGAAGACATAAAATCTGACATTTCTTTACATCCTAATGTTGATACTTATGGAGCATGCATTTCACATATGACAGATGAAGAATTGAATGCGGAAATCCTAAAATACATCTGTGAAGAAAAGGTGGACCAAGAATCAGAGCAAATGGAGGAGCAATTTAAAGAACTTGAGCATTCAAGAGAAACATCACTGTTTTGGGAGTACAAATTAAATATATCGCCCAAAATCTTGATAGAATAGAACTCCCATTTCAAGTCAAGCACCATACAAGACCTCCTGATTTTATTTCTTTCTTTTCAGGAACCATTGGAGTAACAAAGATAAAAAAGATGGCACAAGCACTGAATGAAACAAAACTCTTTTTTCCACTTTACCGCTGGAAGATACCATTCAAAAGCAACGCTCATGGGATTATCTTTAATCGGACATCCAAAATCAAGCTGAAACCTCTTTAACAGATGGATTTTAGTCACGTCTGGCTGAAGACGAAAAATTTAGCGCTAGCAGGGAGGCAACCCATGCAATTTATTGTAAATTCTATTTCCATATTTTGTGTATATATGTTGTAGAGTTTTTAGTATTGTGTGATATTTTTTAGGGAAAATCACAAACGGAACATTTTAAGACAGAATGAATGGTGTTTGGCAATCACAAAGAAGAAAGCTAATTCATTTGTGACGGTTGAGTAAAAAATGAATTCTTGAGACGCATCATTATGAATTTATACTAAGCTAGTGTCGTATTGCGTACACAATTCCGTTTCCTTAATAATTGCTTTGATTTGCTTTTCTGTTTTTATTTCCTTTATTTTCGCCGACAAGATCTAAACTTTTTGACTTTTCACGATTTATTTTAACGATCATCTAATAATTGTCAATTGGCAGGTACCAGTGCTACTATTACTCACCCATTTTCAAGTTCTATAATTTCAGCTCTACGTTTCTCTCTTCAACACATCCAGATATACATCCAAAAAAGAGAGATAAAATGGAAGCAACTTCACAGCAGCGAGTCAGACGAATTTGTGTTTTCTGTGGATCCAACTCTGGTAATAAACCAGAGTTCATTGAGGCTGCAAAGGAATTTAGGATAGTTATAGCAGAACGAAATATGCACCTTGTATATGGCGGTGGAAATCTTGGATTGATGGGAAGCATTTCAAAACCCGTTCAGGAGGCTGGCGGTCACGTTTTGGGGATCATTCCAAAAACTTTGGCGGACAAACACATAATCGAAAAAACAAATGGAGATGAACGCATTGTCTTGGGGATGTCTGAACAACTCCTTGAAATGGTCAATACTGCTGATGCGTTTATTGCTTTACTAGGTGGGCTCGGAACATTTGAAGAAATATTCACAGTGGAATCATGGGCGCACTTTAACATTCATCGGAAGCCCATTGGATTACTTAATATTGATCATTTTTTCGATTTTCTGTTTGTATTTCTTGCGAAAGCCAAAAGACATGAGTTCGTCACAAAATCAGTACAAGATATTTTCCTGACTGCAACAAAGGCCGAGGAATTAATTGACCAAATATTAACATTTGAACCAAAAATTGACCCCATTCTTTCCAATTTGAACTGGTCAGATATCGATCGTGGTAAGAAGCGTAAATTGGACATAGATCTTAATCGGTAATTTTTTTACCTCGTAGAATTTCAGTTAACCAGGTATGATTGTCTAAACTCTTCTTCTACTATATAAGACATTGGGGACAATGTCTCATTTAGGTTTGAGGGAGGGAATAGTTGATTAGTATCGTGTTTATTTTTTGTTATTTTATTAGATTTTAGACCAAATGTTTTTCGAAAAATACAAAAAAATTGAAAAATTTTACAAAAAAAATTTGTGTTTTTTAACTTGATTACTCAGGTGAAATTGGTGTAAGAGATAGCCGAATAAGGAGTTTCCACTCTTGATACGTATCTCAAACCTATTTCGGAACAATTTAATTTTTGTTTATTTCCTTTTGAATGATTTAATTTGGGAATTATCCATAAAACTGACTAAAATGAATCTTCATATGCTCAGTTGGTAGGTATTATCAACATACATGGTAACATACAGACATGAGTAGTAATTGACGAGTTTGTAATATTTAGTGCTCTAGTTTTATTGGAGGAACCATCTTAAAAAAGTGATGGGATAAAAAAAGAAAAAAAAGAAAAAAAATAACGTCTGAGATCCGAGTTATTAAGTCTGAAAGGGTGTCTTAACACCTAGTGCCCTAAAGCCAACTGATTTTGGAGTCACTGGCCCAAAGCTCGTTACATGGATCGAAGATGTTGCCAAAAAAATATATATATCTGAAGTCTGAGTAATTAAGTCTGCATGGGTGTCTTAACACCTAGTGCCCTAAAACCAACTGGTTTGGGAGCCACTGGCCCAAAGCTCACTACATAGACGGAAAATATTTTATATAAATAAAAAAAATTCAAAAATCAAAGAAAAAATCAGAGAAAATTATTCCATTGCTATAAAAAGGTGTGAATTCTCATAAAACTTTAGGACAAAAATATTACTCTCTTCTCAACTGCACTTGTGACTATTGTGGGCAAAATGAGTTGATTAATATTTTGTTGGTTGTGTATATGAAGAATGGTGAAAATAATCGGAGAATTTACTTATTCGGTAATTTAGAAAGAAAGAAAACAACTACTAACTTGGAATCGAAGTTTCACCTATTTAGTCACTAACTTCTTTATTCTCTTGTCTTTTTACATTTGTGTGCATTAGTTTTACTATCTTTTTTACTTTTATCAAACGTTTGTGGGTATCGTTGTTGTAAGCCCTCACGAGACTACAACTCGTCCACTAGGGACACCTAGGGGTTTAAAGGCTTGTTGCATATGCTAAATGCAATCGTGATCCCTACGAAAGTGGCTTATTTTAATTTTAATTATTTATTATATTGTTTTGCTCGAGGACTAGCAAAATGTTAGGTTTGGGGGTGTGATGAGTGGTAATTATATCACTATTTCCCACTCATTTAACCTAATATTTTGTATAGTTTCTCGAGTTTTATGAACGTTTTGATGTGTTTTTATTTATTTTACAGATAAAAATATGATTGGGACTTAATGGAATCAACTCGGGGCTAAAACGATGAAATTCAGAGCAAAAAAGGTCAAAAACAAAAATTTACTGTACGTGTCACGAAGTACAGTCCTAAATTCCAATTTTGCGCAATTTTGCTATTTTGGACATAACTTTTGCATCCGATATCCGATTGAGCTGATTCAAGTTTCAACTTAAAGAAGATGCAAAGATCTACAGCTTTGAAATTTTAAATATTTTCGAACTCTGAAGTTTGCAAGACCGAAATTAACGAATAATCCAATATATTTTGTTTAATTACTAAAGTCATTATCAAAAAATAAAAAAATGGAAAATGACAATTTATAATTGTCAAACTTCCACAAAACATGCTTGCATATTTGGTGGAGTGTTTTGTGGAGTGTCTTTTGACATGTTTGGTGGAGTGTTTAGTGGAGGATTTTGTGGAGTGTTTGGTGGAATGTTTGGTGGAGCAATTGGTAGAGAAATTGGTGGAAGCCTTTAGATTTTCCTATAAATACCAAGCCATTTCATTTGTAATTCTCATGCTTTCCTTAGGTTTTTGTAAGTAATTTAAGGATTTTATCTTGTTTGTTTATTTTTTGTAATTTAAATTAGGTATTTTTATTTTCAGTAATAGTAGTAGTTTGTTTTCTTTTCTTTAATTTATGTTTAGTAGTTAGATTTCTGTTGGAGGAAGGGTGAAGCTTTATTATTTTAGTTTAGATCAATCTCCCTTAATTATAATATAGAAATTTTAATTTAAATAAAGGATTACCGCCTTAATGGCTGGTTTTATTTATTTGACATAATGTGACACCGCCTATATGGCCGGTCTTTAGGTGACAGATGATTATCGCCTATATGGCTGGTTTATGGACAAATAATAACACCGCCTTTATTGTCGGTTGGACTTAGTTGAAAATCTGACTTAATAAAGATACCGCATTTATGGTCGGTTGGTAATATCACTGATAATTTCTATATTATAATTAGGGAGATTTCTAAATTATAATTAGTAAAGGTGGATTCCCTAACCCCCAATATTTATTTTTATTCTAGGGAAGTGATGAAACACAATATTCACATACTTAATAATTGATTTAATTATATATTGGGTAATTCTTTAGTTTGTTTATTGAATCTTAAGCTTAATGCTTCTTGTTGCTTGATCACCAATAAGATTGATGTGGTAAACTTAAAATGAACTTGGAAAAGGGATTTTAGGTTTCAGCCTTAGATTCAATAGCTCACGATCTTCCTTGATGATAGATAACCCATTAATAGATTTCCTTACAGGATATAAATATACCTGTCGGGCGGGGGTAGCCATAATTGAAACTTGAACTTAATGAATTCATGTAACTTGATTAACATAGGAATATGATTAATTAGGTTATTTTGGGTATTTGCATATGACCATCGGAATAGGCTTTTGCATGTATTCGTGTTCCAAGTTAGCAAACTAATTTATTACACATATATAAGAGAATCAATTCATCATTAGAATAATATTGTGTGGAATCACAATCCTAGATTTTTATGTCTTTTGTTTATTTTTCCTTAGTATTTTCCTTTGTGTTTTTATTTATTTATTTATTTAGCAAATCCACAATCAACTAATCAATCAAGCGATCATTCTCTTCTCCCTTAATTAGATAATTGTAAATAATAGATTCAATAATTAGTAACAACATTAGGAATTAAGTCCTCGTGGGATCGATATGTTTATACTACTTGAACGATACATGCGCTTGCGTTATACGTGTGTGATTATGCACCGATCAGTTGTTCTCTCGTTCGTCTTTGACCTCTCTGTGTGTTTATGTATATAAATATATATATATATATATATATATATATATATATATATATTTATATATATAATTACCTACAAGTAATACAACACACAACTCTATATACCCAAGAGGAGGGGTGAATTGGGTTAAAGCCTAATAATGTGAATTAGGTTAATTTTCTCAATCGCAATATATCACCTAAATATAAGTTTCTAAACAATAAGCGTATATATAATAAAAATTGCAATAAGTAAAGAGTTTAGGGATATAGAGAATAACACTGTGATTTATAGTGGTTCGGCTAACAATGCCTACGTCCACTCCCCCAAGCTGCGCTTGAAAATTTCCACTAAGTTGAGTCTACAACTTACAATGAGTTTTCCATGGCTCACCCGAAACCAAGAGTTTTACCCACTAGATTCACTCCAAACCTCTTACAAAGAGTTTTATATGTAGGCTCACTCACGAATATTAAAATTAGCATTTTGAGTTTACTCACTCACAAATGGATTTCACAACCACAAGTGTTTGATAATAGATTTAAGATATACACTTGGGCACTCAAAAGATAATGAAGATTCAAGATTAGAGTTGCTTACTCAAGTGTTATAAGCTCACTACTAATAATATGAAGGTGTAGTGTGTGAGCTTGATATATGGGAGTGTGTGATAATGAATATTTTGTAAACTCTCTGTTTTTTCCTTAAAATGAATTGTATGAAGGTTCTTGTATGTGGCAAAAATGAATTTGGGACTTTATTTATAGTGAAAATGAAATCTGCCCTAATTGATATATCTAAGACCGGTATGCCGGTCTCGCAAGAGCAACGACTATATTATCATTTGAATATATATGTTACACTGGTATGATGACTGGTATGGCCATTTCCGATTCTAATAACTATGCAAAATAAATAGGCTCACCGGTATAATGACTAGTATGGTCATTGTCGGTTCTAGTAATCATGTAACATTTAAGCTCACTGATATGGGTGACCATAGTGTATGTCGGTTCCAGTAGCTATGCAATACACAGATGGATAGGTTTGGTAGATCGATATGGGACCGATATGATTTATGTCAGTTCCAGAGAGCTTACAAAACAGAGCAGATCCAACAGTATGCCGGTTTATGGGACTGGTATGCCAGTCTCAGTGCCAAAATACAGGATTTACAGGTTTAAGATATTTTACACATGACCATAATGCATCTATATGAATGTGTATGTGTCATATGAGCTTAGTTAAGTAAACAATTCACTTTACAAATAGAGTCTTAAGCTAACACTACACAAGATTTTATTCAATATGAGCTAAGTCTTCACATTCATTTCTCTTCACCACCAATGTGCTTCGACATCTTTTTGTAATTCCTCGCTAATGCGCATCGAAGACTTATAGTGTTGCGTCATCAAAATCTATCTTGAGAATATGTCGTTAACAATCTCCCCATTTTTTATGATGACAATCTTTAAAACTTGTGAAGCTTTGAGAGTATAAATTGTTAATGATTTTGCTCCCCCTCAATATTAGCTCCCCCTCAATGTGTGACTTCAATATAATTCTATAAAACTTAGACAAACACATCAGTACACATTTACTCCCCCTTAATACAAATGTGAGGGTAACACAAGTTTTAATCTCATTCCTATTATTTCTCCTCATTTGACATTATCAAAAAAAAATTGGAGAAGCAAAATTTAAGCTTTATGAGATACCAATTAAGATGTGCATAAAAATATGATAGTTCATAAACATGCACACTTAACATTTTCTCTTTTTTGCCATACAAAGTAAAAATCATGTATAGTTCATCAAAGTCACTCAATTTAAGCCAATATCAATGCATTTCATTTTCAACCAATAATATTCAACGGCAAGGCATATTTAATACTAAACGTTCAAAAAGATCACATATATATCATATAACTCAATTGTCGTATGTGAAACCAATTGATACTAAAAGAGATTAAAATGATACCAAATGAAAATCAATTGTAATACAATTTGCCTAATCACTAGTATACTTCGAATTCAAATTCAATTTACCAATTGAGATATATATATATATATATATATATTATATATATATATATATATATATATATATATATATATATATTATATATATATGGAGGAAACGGTACCAATGTTTCCATAAATACAAATTTTACCTTTTACCGTTATCATCGAGTGACAGATCCACCAATTATCCAAAATTCATTCTTTTTTAGGATTGAATTTAGATATTCTTCTTGTTGAGCTCTTTCCCTATCTTTCTCAAGTCTTTGGGAATAATTTTCATTAATTCTCATGATGATCATTCCCAAAGCTTCCCCTATAAAATCATTTAAGTACATTTTCGTACCCAAATTTTCTTGGATCCATAAGGGTGTGCTTAGTTCCTTTCGGAACCCAAATAACAGTCACATTCCTCTTTTTAGTCCAACAATCATAACTTTTGTGACATTTCCTATTACATGTATAACATACAATATTTTATTCAATTGTTTTAGATACATGTACATGTGATGAATGTGCATATGAATTGGATGCTTTCACAAAATAGTTGTTCGAATATTTTTCCTTCATGTGAGGCTTATATCATAATCCATATTTTCCAAAAACTCATCCTTGTGAACTAAGTAGCATTTTAAATTTTTTTCACATTGAGTGAACTTGATCACAATACATTACAAATCATCTAATTTCTTACTCAAATCATCATTTTTAATTTTCAACGATTCACAAACACATGATGATTTATAGGTAGATGCATCATTTTGCATATTCTCAACACTATGTACATGCTTTATATTTAAACACATATCCTCATTATCTAACGCATGAATTTGTTCAATAAGAGATGCATGCTTATTTTGATAAATTAATAGATCATTTTCATGCTTGATTTTCAAGTAAATATCATCATTTTCCAAAGCAATAATTTTATCCAAACTTGATTCATGTTTATGTTGAAGTGATGTATGCTCTTCCTTAATCAAATTACATTTCTTTCTAAGAGCATCATATTTATCATGCAAATCATTCGACGTGTCAAACATTTCATCACAATCAAAAATATCATTTTTAAAACTATCATCATTAGATGAGATATGATCAATTTGCATTTATTTAATTCATTATTTCCCCAATTTAATAATTTTAAGAAATTCATATGCATTTGTAAATTTGGGAATCCTATCAATTATGCTTTTAGCTAATGCTTCGTATAAAAATTTAATTGCATTAGATTTTACCAAAGTTTTTCACTCTCCCATGATTTCTTTTATATCCACTAATGTCGTAGGCAAGCAAAAATGTGAGCATCATTCTTTTCCAAAATTTGATGTTGGTTCCACCATAAATTGACGGTCTATCGATGAATACTCCTTCAGCGAAGTATGTTGTGAAGCTTGTAGAGGCCATGATCAATTCTCGGACGAATAAGTTTTATTGAGAAAACTTCGCACTGATACCAATTAAAATTTCCTACAAGCAATACAAAACACAACTCTATATACCCAAGAGGTGGGTTGAATTGGGTTATGGCCTAATAATACGGAAATAAAAATCTTTACCGATTTTACGCTACAAAACTTGTAGCTTTACCAATTAAGCTTAGTTTAATTTTCTCAATCCCAATATATCACCAAAATGTAAGTTTCTAAACAATAAGCGTATATATAATAAAACTTGTAATAAGTAAAAAGTTTAAGGATAGAGAAAATAACATCGTAATTTATAGTGGTTTGGCCAACAATGCCCACGTCCACTCTCTCAAGCCGCGCTTGAAGATTTCTACTAAGTTGAGTCCACAACTTACAACGAGTTTTCCGTGGCTCATCCACAATAAAGAGTTTTACACACTAGGTTCACTCCAAACCTCTTACAATGAGTTTTATATGTAAGCTCACTCACGAACCTTTACAATCACCCTTTTGAGAATACTCACTCACAAAGGGATTTCACAACCATAAGTGCTTGATAAAAAGATTAAGAAATACACTTAGGCACTCACAAAGATAATGAAGATTCAAGATGTGAGCTGTTTACCCAAGTGTTCTTAGCTCACTACTAATAATATGAAGGTGTAGTATGTGAGCTTGATGTTTGAGAGTGTATGATAATGAAGATTTTGTAAACTCTCTATTTTTGCATGAGAATAAATTGTATGTAGACTCTTCTATGTGGCAAAAATGAATTTGGGACTTTATTTATAGTGAAAATGTAATCTTCCCAACAGATCTGTCTAAGATCGATATGCCGGTCTGGAAAGAACAACGACTATATTACCGTTTGAGTATATCCGTTACACATGTATGGACATCGGTATGATGACCGGTATGGTCCTTGCAGATTCCAGTAACTATGCAAAACAAATTGGCTGTCTAGTATGGTCATTACCGATTCCAGTAAGCATGTAACACTTAAGCTCACCGGTATGGGTGACCGATATGGTGTATGCCAGTTCCAGTAGCTATGTAATATATAGATGGACCGGTATGGTAGACCGGTTTGGGACCGGTATGATTTATGCCGATTCCAGAGAGCTTAAAAAATAGAGTAGGTCCACCAGTATGCCGGTTTTGGGGATCGGTATGTCATTCTTAGTGTAAAAATATAGGATTTTCAGGTTTAAGATATTTTACTCATGACCCTAATGCATCTATATGAATATACATGTGTTATATGAGGTTAGTTACTTAAGTAAACAATTCACTTTACAAATAGAGCCTGAAACTAAGACTACACAAGATTTTCTTCAATATGCGCTAGTCTTCACATTCATTACTCTTCAACACCAATGTGCTTCATTAATTTTTTGTAATGCCTCGCTATTGCGCGTTGAAGACCTCTAGTGTTGCGTTATCAAAATCCATCTTGAGAATATGTCGCTAACAATATATATATATATATATATATATATATAAGTATATCTTTGTTTGGTTTATTTTTGTCAGTTATGGTACGATTGTTATGAAGAAAATCAAGAAACATGTGCAAGGTAAGTTTTTGAATATGTATGTAATTTGTATGCGTGGATCGGTTTATGAAAGTATCTATGGATAATTGTGTATTTACATAGTGTAAAGAATATAATGAAGTTTAAAGGTTCTTTTTGATAGATAATCATATACACATAAATGTTTTATATATATATATATGTTATTTTCAAATTATTTTTACTTTTATAGTACGTGTGTGGTTATTTACTGAGTTTTATAACTCACATCGCAACAATTTGCTAGTTTTATTAGTCGGTAATCAGAACGGCCAGCCATCAAGCTTTGCATATTTATGCTCGAGACAAAGGATCACCTAAGTTGTAGTTGTTGTAAATTCTCTAAATATTAAGGTTGGATGAAGGAGGGTCATGTCCCTTGGGTGGTGCCCTATAGGAAGTGAACAAACATGTAGGGACATGTCCTCCAAATTAGAAGAACACACTCATAGGCTCCAAATGGTGCATGGAAGGGTATAACCCTTAGGAGGGTTACACCACAATCCAAAGGGTGCTCTTAAGACATCCTTCCATGCCTATATATAGGAGCCTTCATGTTCATTCTAAGGATCCAAAATTTTGAAAAGTCTTGTGTCACATCTTTATGTTTTAGAGTCAATAGAGATTTCCAACTATTGTCCCAGTTCGAGATCTTGGTAAGGAGTGCCCCTTGAATAAGAGGAATTCAAGTAATCTTGGGAGGACGTTAGCCATAAAATTCGTAGAGCACTGAGGCGGGGCTAATAAGTTCTTAAGGACAGAGATATATCCCAGCTTGGATTTTTTTTATCTTCAACGTTTTTACCAGGTTTTTTCTTATTATATAAAGTTTTAGGGTTTATGGTATAAGATTGATATCTTAGTGTAGATTCATTTGCATTGTTGAATACTGATTTTGATAGTTGATGCATGTTAGTTTTGTTTAATAACACACTAATTCCCCAACAATCTTAAGAACTTATTATTTTTAATGTTGTTAGATGAAAATTCACATGTGTTACTAAGAACTTTTCTGGAAAATAGTTTGTGCATGAAAAATACACATGAGGCGTTCGAACTCCCGATGCACGCATAGGAAAAATTTTGAATTTTCATAAGAACGTTCGAACGCATCTTCAAACGCAACACGAACGTAAACCATCTGGAACATTTCGTTCGAACGCATTGTTGGATGCTACACGAACAGAAACTCTCTGGAACATTCCGTTCGAACGCGTTCTCGAACGCTACATGAACGTGAACTCTCTGGAACACTTCGTTCGAACGCGTTTAAAAATGCTAAACTCACTGGATAGGTTCGTTCGAACGTATAAACGAACGTGACATTAAAGAAACTAGTCCTGGAATCACTTTTAGATTAATCAAGATTTAGATTAATTTATATTGTCATAATATCAACTTAGTAAAATCATATACTGTATTACAATAAACTTGGTAGTATAGATTTAAGTTAATATTAGGGTGTTCAATTATCATAAGCATACACATAATGATAAAGTTAAAATTTAATTGTGTGTTGCATACTTGGTTGAGAATTAAAAGTGTAATTTTACACAAGTAATTTCATCCAATCTTGATTGATACATACACATATACACATATATATTTACACATATTGAGTTTTGTATTATGAAATTAAAAGTGTAATACTAAGTTTGAATGCCTAAGAGATTCTATTGACAAAGTGTTTAAAGGATATTCTATCAAAAATGCGATGAGAGCCCAAGTGGTCAGGGATTTAAGTGGTTACTCCGGACCCCCCTCATCCTCTGGGAATATTCCTTTATTTACTTATCATAAGAAAATTTAGTCGTAAATTCAAGGACTTGTGTTTATTGATACTACTGTCCAATATAACAACGAGTGGATACTTGGTATGTCACTTGAACAAGATCATTTGTTGATCGGTGTATAATTTGTCTTTTGTAGACTTATTGATCGCTGTTGGTTTTTCTAGTTACACATGGCTAGCGGAAACATCACAGTACCGGTCGCTCATGGAGAAAAACTAAAAAAATTGTGGAGCAAACTTTAAAGAGTGGCAGAGTAAAATTTTATTCTACCTGACAACTCTCCAGTTGGCCAAGTACCTCAAAGATCCTCCGGATCTTTTGGAGGGAGAAACGGAAACAGCCAAGCAACTACGAGAAGAGACATGGTCATCAGATGACTTCTTGTGCAAGAACTACCTCTTGAGAGGACTTGACAATACCCTGTACAATGTGTACCAAGGTATGATTTCTGTGAAGATTCTCTGGGAATCTCTCGAGAAGAAATACAAAACCGAGGATGCCGGGCAAAAGAAATTTATCATGGGTAGGTTCCTGGACTACAAAATGGTAGATTCAAGAACGATAATTTCTCAGTTGGGTGAACTACAATTGATCATTTATGAAATATTGGATGAATGGATGAAACTCTGTGAGACATTTCAAGTTACCACTATCATTGAAAAGTTACCTCCATCATGGAATGACTTCAGGAGCTATCTGAAACACAAAAAGAAGCAGATGAGTCTTAAAGACCTTGAGGATCGATTGAGGATCGAAGAGGACAACATGAAGTACGAGAAGGCCATCTACAAGACTATGAAGTCTAAGTCCAATATCGTCGACGGTGTAATGGGTAGAAAAAAGAGAAAGAACAGTGGAGTTTATTCTTCCCAAGCTAACAAGAAGTTCAAGGGGAAGTGCCGCAACTGTAGAAAAAATGATCATATGGCAAAGGACTGCAGAAACAAGAAGTCTCATGAAAAGGGCAAGAAAAAGAAAAATGAGGCCCATGTCACTGAAGATGAGTAGCTGGCAGATGAAATCTCAGAGATGAACCTCTCAGCAGTGGTAACTGAAGCCAACTTGGTTGGGAATCCGAGAGAATGGTGGGTAGACACTGGGGCTACTCGTCATATCTGTGCAAGATATTTTCCTTGTATCAAAAGGTCGATGGTGGCGATCATCTGATAATGGGAAACTCCTCTACCTCTATAGTGGTTGGACAAGGCACAGTTGTTCTGAAGATGACATCGGGAAATGAGCTTACATTGAAGAATATTTTGCATGTTCCTGATATTCAGAAGAACTTGGTCTCAAGCTCTCTCCTTAGCAAGAATAGCTTTAAGCTTGAATTTCTTTCTAACAAGTTTGTATTGACAAAAAATGATGTGTATGTAGGAAAATGATACCTCACTGAAGGCCTTTTCAAGTTCAATGTAATGACTGTCAATTGAAACAGTACTAATGATAAAACTACATCTTATTCTTATATTATTGAGTCACAAAATGTATGGCATGGGAGGTTAGGACATGTTAATTATGATACGATGCGTAAATTAATTAACATGGACCTTATACCTAAATTTGCAATTGATAACCAATATAAATGTGAGGCATGTGTTGAAGCAAAAGTGCATAGAACATCATTTTATTCCATAGAACGAAATTCTGAACCATTGGAATTTGTACACACTGATGTGCGTGATATGAATATTGTGCAAACAAGAGGTGGTAAAAAATACTTTATCATTTTTATCGATGATAGCATAAGATTATGTTATGTGTATTTGCTGAGAAGCAAAGATGAAGCTATTGAAAGCTCTATACACTATAAGAACGAAGTTGAAAATCAACTTGGCAAGAAAATCAAAAGAATCAGAAGTGATAGATGTGGTAAATATGTGTCACCATTTGGTGAATATTGTTCCAATCATGGAATTATTCACGAAACTATTGCTCCTTATTCGCCTCAACAAAATGGGATTGCTGAGCCCAAAAATCAAACATTGAAAGAAATGATGAACGCCATGTCGACAAGCTCTGGTTTACCCCAGAACTTGTGGGGGGAAGCCTTGCTTTCCGCCAACTACGTTATGAACAAACTATCTCATAGAAGATTGGACAAGACACTATATGAGTTGTGGAAAGGTCACGTACCTTCCTAAAAGTATCTTAAAGTGTGGGGGTGTCTTTTCAAAGTAATGGTTCCTAAACCTAAGAAGGTTAGAATATGACCCAAAACTGTTGATTGTATATTCATTGGATATGCTCGCAACAGTAGTGCGTATTGATTCTTGGTACATAAGTCTGAAATTCCTGACATCAATCCGAATATGATAATTGAGTCAATGAATGTGATATTTTTTGAAGAGACATTTCCTTGTAAGGATAGACAAAGAACAGAGTCTCTCAAAAGAATTATTGATACTTTCAAAGACAATGATCATGTTGACCAAGAATTAGATCAACATGAAAATATTGAGACAATTGAACCTAGACGTAGCAAAAATGCTAGAACGTGTAAGTCATTTGGTCCCGATTTTCTGACATACTTGTTAGAAAATGAGCCTCAAAGCTATAAAGAAACAATGTCTTTGTCGGAGGCACCTTTATCGAAAGAGGCTATCAACAGTGAGGTTGATTCCATCTTACAAAACCATACTTGGGAGTTGGTTGATCTTCCTTCAGGTTGTAAGCCACTGGGCTACAAATGGATATTAAAACGGAAGATGAAACCGGATGGATCAATATATAAGTACAAGGCAAGGCTTGTCATAAAAGGTTATAGACAAAAAAAATCATTGATTATTTTGACACTTATTCACCAGTTACTCGTATCACGTCAATAAGAATGCTCATAGCCATAGCAACTATATTTGGTCTTGAAATACATCAAATGGATGTAAAGACGGCATTCTTAAATGGCGAACTGGATGAAGAGATTTACTTGGAACAACCAGAAGGTTTCAATGTTCCTGGACAAGAACAGAAGGTGTGGAAAATTTGTAAAATCCTTGTACGGATTAAAACAAGTGACACACTCGAAAAGTGGTATTTTACTCCCAAGTATAAGAGTGTCGAAGTAATAAAATAACCCGGTGAGTCCAGGGTCGATCCACAAAGAAGAGATTTAGCAAAATAGAGTAATGAGCAGTACGGAAAAGAAAAGTTTGTTTTGTTGAAGTAATTGGGGACTTTTAAATTGAATTACAATAATAGAATGAAATGATGGAGTTAGGGGATCCACTTTTAGTCTTTTAAATATTTAGAAATCTCGCTTTATTATAATTTACAAATTGCCATGTTACCCACTTAATTTATTTCAGGAATTAATTATGCCAATAAAATGAGCCAGCCATAAAGGCAGTAATCATTTCTGTCAATAATTAGTCTTACCAAGGTACTAAGCATGCCAAAAACATAAACCCAGCCATAAAAGCGGTGATACCGTTTGTCTATAACAAGTCCTACCAAGGTACTTAATTATGCCAAAATCGTATATAAACCATCCATATAGGTGGTAAAACATAGAACCAGCCATAAATGTGGTGAAAAGATAAAACCAGCCATAAAGGCGTGTGAAAAGATAAAACCAGCCATAAAGGCAGTGAAAGGATAAAACCAGCCATAAAGGCGATAGACAGATTGTCAATAATTAATCTTGATTTAAATCAAGTTTTAATCATTAGATTTTAATTTATTTACTATAATATAAGCGAGTTTAATCTATGTTTTCATTATAAAAGTGTCACCCTTACCCCAGCATAAAAGAAATTAGCTACTCATTTTGTAATAAAACATACTTGTACTTTTATTACTGAAAGAAAATGACATTACAAAAAGCTTTAAGTAAATAAACAAACAAGACACTCTATGTCCAAGATTTACAGAGGAATCAGGAAAAAAAGTATGAAAATTGATGATGTCGGACGCTCCTATTTATAGGCAACTTTGGTCACGCGTTGCGACGCCAATTTCTTCTTGCATCGTGACTCGAGTGCATGTTGGGGACACGTGTCATAGAATTATGAATCCTCGTTGGGGACACGTGTTGGTGAGTCAGTGGTGTCTTTGTTTCATTAGGCGCGTCGCGACGTGAGTAGTGACATGATGAGGACACGTATTGAAAGGAAGGCGCGTCGCTACTCGATGTAAAGTACATGTCGCGACGTAGAAGCTGATTTATGTTTTTGCCCTTTTTCAGTCTGGTTTGTCCTGTTGAGCTTCTGAGTAGTATTTTACCTGAAAAATAACATAAAATAACACAGTAAAAACACTTAAAGTAAAAGTGCCAATTTAAGGAGATTGGTGAAACTATTAGTGTAAAATGATTAACTTATCGTATAATAAATATGCATTAGTATATTTATTATACGATAAGTTAAAGGGGGTTAGATAAGGAGCATGAGGTGGGATATTCAATGTTACGATAAAAGAAGAAAACGTAGAAGACTTTATAGAAGACCTAGAAACTTAAGGAAGTAATTACAAAGAACATAACGAATAATTCATAGAAATAGAAGTAACCAATTATCAAAGATCTTATAACATTAAGAAGGATTTTAGGAAAAGTGTAGAGTATGACCTTAGTGGTTGAAAAGAACAGAGTTTTCAAAAGGGCAAGGAATAAGGTTATCGAAATACCTCAACAGAAGAATCTTAATATTAACTCCCACCTTCCCAACCCTCGGATGATACCAATAAAAAATGGAACGGAAGTGCAACTTTGAGATACTCTAGGAGCAAGTACAAGGGTGATGATAATAAGAAAAGAAAAGATAGTCCTATTAATGGCTACTAACAGGAACCATTAGATAAAGTAACAAGAAAAAAAGTGATACTTAAGTATGAGATAAGAATGTAAATGACAGTGTTAAGGATAACCAATGACATATGAAATCAGATATCCTTCAAGTAAGGAAAAGAAGATATGATCTATAGTAGGTGCAGATGGAGCATGAAACAGAAAAATAAATCAGCAAGATGATTAATACTAGTATGACGGGTAAGATATAGACCAATGATATAACATAGGTCAAGTAAGCTCTTAGTAAAATAAAGGAAGAATAAAAAGAATACTAAGAAAAAATCAGCAAAGAATTGCATAAGATACCCAGCCCTAGCTTAAGGAGACCAAACCACTACGGGTTTGGGATGGTTTAACCGCGGGTCATGGGTGGTTTGGTAAGTTTATATTATAGCGCAGGAACAGCGATATAAGTTAACACAAAGCGGTTGTCGAGAGACATAAGACAGAATGGACCAAGGAAGTCTATACTAGTAGATAAAATGAAGTAAATAATAAGAGAGTTCAAGGAAAAGATTAGAAGAGAAGAGTCGATGAGATACAACAAAAGTAGGAAATAATTCTAAAGTTAAGATAGACAAATAGAATGAAGAAATATTAGGTATTGGTAGTACATATTAGGATCCTCGATGGAAACTAAGAAACCATCTATTGAGATTTTGCTCACGATAAGGAATCATGAGGCATGAGTGAAGGTCTATAAAGAAGAGGTCTTAGAGACAAGAGTATAAAGAATAGTGGAAAGAACATAAGGACAATAGTCAAATAGTACTCAGCAGGATTATTACAGAACGAGGACCTAGGAAGAAGGATTAAATAGCCAGTAAAGGATAGAGACTAGAAGATCATGGAAACCACGAGTTAGACGCCAAAGAGGATTCGAGGACGAATCCTATTTAAGAAGGGGAGAATTTGTAACGACCGGTAGATATTACTACTACCTATGACGATATTTTTGCGTACAAGACAAAGGAATGTAAAATAAAATATGACAGGATTCAAATACAGTTATGAAAAGACTTCGGGAACGATCGGTAAAATTTTCGAGGTCCCGAGAAGAAACTGTACCGTATGCCTTTTGTACTATATATAGTATTTTAGGCATAACTTTTTCATACGAACTCCGAAGTTCATGAATTTTATATCACCGGAAAGCTTAGACCAAGACCTACAAATTTCGCGTTAAATATTTTTCCAAATTCGGACCAGAACTGAGTCAAAAACACAGATAAAAATCTGAGTGAATAGTGATTTCGGGCTTAATTGGTAAAACACCAAAATTATTCATTTTTCTAGACAATTCTACATTTCTACACTTCTTTAGTATCATTTGAGCCCTAATATATAAAGGGGGGCCACTATTCACAAATACAAAAGAAATAAGAAAGAAAATAGGAAAAGAGAGAGAGGAGAGAAACGTAGAAGAAAATGGAGGGAAAAGAAGAGGAAGAAGAAGAAGAAGAGAAGAAGAGAAAGAAGAGAAAGGAAGAAGAAGAAGAAGAAGAAGAAGAAGAAGAAGAAAAGAAAGGAGAAGGGGAGGCAAGAAGAAAAAGATGAGCATCCATTGGAAGCATGGATGATGAAGAAACCAAGAGAAAGAGGTAAGAAACCCAAGACCCAAATTTTTATTTGTATGATAAATGTGATGATTTGATGATTGTAGTAGGATTGAGGACATGAGTGATTGTATGATTTTCTTTTTGAAATGATGAAAATGAGATAAACCCAATTTTGTAAGTTTGGGTATGAATGATAGAATATGGGATATAGGTTAGAATTTGAATTGAAGGATTGGTGTATGTTGAAATGAGTAAAAGATGGGGTATATAATACTAGTTAGTAGGGAAGTAAAGAAATGAGTTGTGGAGTTGGATGATTGAATTTGGGAAGTTTGGAGAACTATTTAGAATGATAATATGGTGGATAAAAGAGTAGTTAATGATGATATTATGGTATTTTAGAATGTGTGGAGTTGAGATAATTTGATGGATTGTGTATTAGGAAAGCTATGGAGGCATTGAGGATGAATTTAGGCAGCGAACTCAGTTTGCAGGACAACCTGAACAGGTTCTGCGTTATACTTGTAACTTGAGGTTTAGACATCCGATTGCCAAAACGTAAAATTATGAGTGAACTAGACATGAGTCCAAATAAGATATTCAAATTCAGAATTTTTAGGCTTAAGAGGGAGTCGTACCGAATTTTCAAACTTGGCCGCACTGCAGTAAACTACTGGTTCTGTGGTTACAGAATAAGGTGTAAAGAAAACTTTATAATTTGCGTTTTAGAAGTCGAAATCAAGTTCCGTAAAATTATGGGTACTTTAGACACAAAGGGAGTAATATATCCAAAATTTAGAATTTTTGGACTTAAGACGAGGTCGGAACGAATTTTTGAAGTGGGGCGACCTGCTGCCCTAGTAGCCCAGTTTTTCTGTTGGACAGCCCTTGAATTTCGGTCTATAAGTTGAGTTTCTGAAGTCAGAATCGAGATACGTAAAAACCAACATAAACTAGATATTAAGGACCATTATATTAAATTTTCAGCGTTAGATTCATTCCCAATTAATTATGGCGAAATTTCAAAATTGGTCTACAAACTGTAAATTTCTGGCCGTTAGAATAAATTAAGTTTCCGCTACCGCACTTGTGTAACTCCAAACCTAAGTCCGTGAAATTCATAGATACCATAGATATCATCAATATTCAGCAAGATTGTGTATCCATACATTGTATATTCTGTTATGTCATATGAAGATGTTTCGAGTTATGCAAACTAACGATCATATTGATCTTAGATTGATGTCAGGATACTAAGAGGTAGCTCACGCCGTGAATCGCTCTCGATTTACCATAGCACAGTGAGTGGACACTTTATCTTTTGCTTGATTTCTTTATTACTTGTATTTAAATACCAGACTTACTTTTCAGCAATTATGGCGTTATCCAAGTTTGTTTTTATATCATATATGATTTAGCTTGACTTGAGAAGTTTTATGGAAAGAAAAATGTTTCAGTTTAAGATTTATGTTTTCAGTACATGTTTTATGTTCTTATTTTTCGGGGCATGAGGTAAAACCTCACCCCAGTATGTAACTATTACAGTGGAATTGATGGATTCAGACGCATGTGCACATGTGGAGGACTGAGGGGACGCTCTCAGATCCTCGAGCAGGACTATGGGCTACAGGGTCCCGAAATCCTGATTTCAGATGCCCAGTTGAGTTATGGTCTTGGGCATAGAGTACACCCAGTTGAGTTATGTTCCTGGGTGTAGAGAGACGTCCAGTTGAGTTATGGTCCTGGACGTAGAGCAGATTTCAGTTTTTCAGACTTACAGTACACAGCTTTTCTGATTTTTAAAACCCAGTTTTCAGAAATCAGATTTTAACAGAGAGTTTTCAAATTTCAGATTTTTAGTATAAAGTTTTCAGAGTTCCAGAACCCAGATTTTTAGCAAGTAGTTTTCAGAAACCAGATTTTCAGAAACAGATTTCAAAAGAAATAAAGTTTTTATAAAAGATATTTCTAAAAGTATGATTTTAAAGTTAAAGGACTCTTACTTTAGTTTTCGGTTTTAGTCCACTCACTTAGATTGTATAGCAATCTAACCCCCCTCCAGTTTTATATGTTTTGTAGGGTTTTTCCAGGAGGGCGAGCTCGGGAGGATGGATACTGATGCAGTCACCAGGGTTAGAGTCCACCAGTTTAGAGTCAGAGTACTATAGTCCAGTTATAGTAGTGATGTGATAGTCATTACAAGTAGTCATTAAAGTGTTGTAAGAGAAGTATTCTAAGTATGCATTAATAAAAGTACTTTACGTTGTTTGAGTTATGGTCTGTATGCATGACATTTATATAGTTCAGAGTACAGTCAGAAAGTCAGAGGCTTATGGGATTAGCACATCTATCCCTTGCCGGTAGCATCTCCCGGATCGGGGATGTTACAGATTGTGAGATTGAATTCTTGAAGTAACAAAATCCACTGTATTAATCTTGGCTTGGCATCCTGTTTAGACATAAAATATATAACAACAGTATGATCAGAGTAAACAACAGTTGAAGAACCGATTAAATATGATCGAAATTTTTCCAATGCAAATATTACAGCAAGTAGTTCTTTTTCTGTGGTAGTGTAATTCATTTGTGCACTGTTTAACGTTCTACTAGTGTAATATATTACATGCGGCTTACCTTCCTTTCTCTGTCCTAGAGCTGCACTAACTGCATAATCACTAGCATCACACATTAGCTCAAAGGGTAAGGACCAATCAAAGGATTGCATAATATGAGCAGAAGTCAAAAGACTGATAATTTTTTGGAATGATCTTTGACATTCTTCTGTCCATTCACATGTTGCATCCTTTAATAGGAGGTTACATAAAGGTCTTGATATAATACTAAAGTCTTTAATGAACCTCTTATAAAACCCTGCATGTCCTAAAAAGGAACGAATGTCTCTGACTGTTTTTGGTGATGGTAATTTAGAAATGACATCTATTTTTGCCTTATCAACCTCAATACCTTTAGACAACACAACGTGTCCTAAAATAATTCCTGAATTAATCATGAAATGGTATTTTTCCCAATTTAACACAAGTCTTTTTTCTTCACATCTTTTCAAAATATTTTCCAGATTAGTCAAACAATTATCAAATGAATTTCCAAAGACAGTTATATTATCCATAAAAACCTCTAAACAGTGTTCCATCATGTCACTAAATATGCTTAACATGCATCATTGGAATGTTGCAGGTGCATTACAAAGTCCAAAAGAATTTTCCTAAATGCAAATGTTCCAAAGCGGCATGTGAATGTGGTTTTTTCCTGGTCTTCTAAAACAATGGGAATCTGATAATAACCCGAGTAACCATCAAGAAAAAAAATAGTATAGGTGTCCAGCTATTCTTTCTAAAATTTGGTCAAGAAATGGCAAAGGGAAATGATCTTTTCTAGTTGCGTCATTTAATTTTCTATAATCAATGCACATAGAACAACTAGATGAAGTGCGAGTTGGGATCAATTCCCCTTTTTCATTTTTACAACAGTAATTCCAGACTTTTTGGGTACAACCTGTGTAGGACTTACCCACTTACTATCAGAAATATGATAGATAATGCATGCATCAAGAAGTTTAAGGACCTCTATTTTTACTACTTCTTTCATGTGAGGGTTTAATCTTCTTTGGGGTTGACGATATGTCCTAGCAATATCTTCTAGATGTATTCGGTGTGTGCATATTAATGGATTAATACTTTTTATGTCTTTTAAAGTCCATCCAATTGCCAGTTTATGTTCTTTCAACACATTTAAAAGTTTACCTTATTGATCGCTTGTGAGAGAAGAAGAAATTACCACATGGTAAGTTTGATTACCTTCTAGAAATGCATATTTCAATCCTTCTGGCAAATTTTAACTCCAAATTAGGTGTTTTTTTTTCATGTTTTCCTTCGTCCAGTGTTCCCAGTTCCTCCAAGTTTTTAATATTTCCATCGTCTTCCAATACCTGTGTAGAGTCAAGTAGAAAATCATTAGTAATATCCAAATTTATTTGACAATTGACTCAACAAAATTAGCAGTAAAAAATTCCATAGGATCAGATAAACTCCCTTGAATATGCTCATTCACAATAGGTTTAATTGATTCTACGCTTTCATTTTCATTATCTTCATCATATGGCTGTTTGCACATGTTAAAAATATTTAGCTCTAATGTCATGTTGCCAAAAGAAAGATTCATGATTCCATTCATGTAATTAGTTAAAGCGTTAGCTGTCACTAAAAATGGGTGACCAAGTATTACAGGGATTGGCTTATAACTGTCTGCCACAGGTTGTGTTTCTAAAATAAGAAAATCCATAAGATATACGAATTTATCGATTTGCAATAACACATCTTCCACAATTCCTTTTGGTACCTTAATTGATCTATCGGTAAGTAAAAGGAGTAGTCGATGTTGGTTTCATTTCACCGATATTTAGTTGTTGGTAAACCGAAAATGGAAGTACATTTGCACTATCTCCAAGATCAAGTAAAGCATGTTCAATGTTTTGATTTCCAATAATACAAGAAATAATTGGACAACCAGGGTCTTTGTATTTTAATGCATTATTGGTTGAGAAAATGGAACTTACCTGTTCAGCCAGAAAAACTTTCTTTCTTACCTGATGTTTTCTTTTGACGGTGCATAGATCTTTTAGAAATTTGGCATAAGATGGTATTGTTGGATGGCATCTAATTTCATAAATTTCTTGGGAATGGTTCAATTTCTTTGTTTTTAATGCCTGAGGAAATGAATGTGCATTAAAAAAACTATTATTATCGACGACGGGTAATGGCTCATCAACCCCTTCCTTACCCTCTGGTTCTGATTTATGCTCAGTTTCACGAGGTTCAAGAAGGTCTGTGGATGTTCTTACCACTGCGAAGAGTAATAACAGATTTGACTTGGTCTAAGTGTTGATTTCCAGAACTACCATCATGATGGTTTTGATGACTTTTGGGATTTGACTGAGGTTGTGCACGAAACTTACCTTTCTCTTTAATGGCCAAAGCATATGTGATTTTATCAAAAGTTTCTTTCAAATCATTCATCATTTGTGCATTTTGGTTATTGATGGTTTCTTATTTTTCCATGAATGCACTCAAGTTATCTTCAATAGTTTTCCTAGGTGGTGGGACATATGGTGCATAATTCTGGGAATTTCGGAAATTTTGGTATACCTGGGAGGTTGGTGTGAAGGTTGTGCTTGGTTATCATTCCTCCAATTAAAGTTTGGATGGTTTCTCCAACCAGAATTATGGGTCTGTTAGTATGGGTTTGGATTTGGTCTATTGAATGTGTTTATGGAACTAACTTGGTCATGGAGACATTCTTTCAAGGCCGGTAAGGATATGCAAACTTCTATGACATGTTCATTTGAACTACAAATTTGACATATGACTTCTTGAACTGACTTGACATGATCACTCTTCCTTGTTTCTAAAGCCTCAAATTTTTTAGACTGAAATACATACTTGGAAGTAAGGTCATGGTCTTCCCTAAGGTTAAACATACCTCTACCAGATGGCTGTGGTTTAACAGATGACTCATATGTACCAATTGTGTCCCATTATTGTGTATTCTCTGCTATGTGCTCTAGGCAATCTAGTTCATCTTCGGGATCTTTGTCCCTGAACTCACCATTACACATCATTTCCACTACTTGTCTACCTTGGGGGTGTTAAACCCTCGTGGCGTCGCGACGCTGGAATAGTTCGACGTGGCATGCTGAGGAGACGACACGTGGCAAGGCGGCTGACTGTTCACGCGACACGTGTCAAGGCGGCTAACTCTCAATTATTGTGATGACATCATTGATGATGTCATGCTGACGTGGCGATGACGCGGCGATGACGTGGCAAGGCGGCTGATATCAATTGTCGGCACAATAGGATTGTGACACGTGTCACGCGGTGATTGGCTGATGCTGACTTGGCAAGTTGACTTGGTTGACCTGCTGACGTGGACGATGATGTGGCACGACGCATGGCAAGGTTGACTTGTTGACTGATGACGTGACGATGACATGGATGACACGTGGCACACGTGGCAATTATGAGTGTCGGCACCGTAGGATGATGACACGTGGCATGCGCAAGTTAGCAAATATTCTGTGATGGTGACACGTGGCTCGGCGCACGTTAGCAAAGTCAAACTTCTCAAATTCTGACCCGTTGACCCGGCGCATTTTAGCAGATCCGGCGCATGCTGGGCGTCGCTGCGCGCAATGCTCCAGCGTCGCGACACGCAAAAGATGAAAATATTCCTGTTGACGCATTTTTGTCCGGTTTTGCCTCAAATTGCCTCCAGTGCTTTCCAAACTTTATTTATCTGCAAAATAACAACAAAACACATCAAAACGTTCACAAGACTCAAGAAACTATACAAAATATAAGGTTAAATGAGTGGGAAATAGTGATATAAATACCACTCATCAGTAGAAATGGGAAACTAACCTCCACGTTTCAAATCCGTGATGTAGTCAAATATTTAACATCTCCTTATACCTCTCCCAACATTGATAAAATATTTCCACCGACTCTTGTATGAATGTTGTACTTTTTCTCTTAAAGGAATTTGTCTTGTGAGGGGGAAAGAACTTTTTAAGAAACTGCTCATGTAAATCATCTCATGTTTTAATAGATCCTGACCTAAGGTTTTGTAGCCAAATTTTAGCTTTATCCTTTAAAGCCAAGGGAAAAAACTGTAACCAAATTATATTCATACTACAATTTTGGTGTGTGCAAGTGTTACATAATTCTTCGAACTCTCTTAGGTGCTGATAAAGGGTTTTCTGATTCTAGACCGTGGAATGTGGGTAAAAGATTGATGACACTTGACTTAAAATTGAAACGTACTGCTTT
Source organism: Zanthoxylum bungeanum (assembly GCA_019454045.1). Lineage (NCBI taxonomy): Eukaryota > Viridiplantae > Streptophyta > Magnoliopsida > Sapindales > Rutaceae > Zanthoxylum > Zanthoxylum bungeanum. Next base: position 84,547 of record SKCR01026442.1, on the reverse strand, counting down.
TGGTGGAAAAATAATGCAAGATGGTGATCCTGACCTAGTGGGATTCATGAATTGTCTGAGTGTCCTAGGGTGATTAGGATCTCCATGCTGAGACTCGTTTTCTTCATGATTAACTGAGTTTTCAACTTGGGCAGGTGGATTTTCAATTTGGTTTTCAGCCATTCTAACAAACAATGAAGGTGATGAAGACTCTCTTTTTAATCTGCCGCTAGATGTTCGAGACCAATGTTTCATGCAACTTAAAGACAAACTATATGCAAAAACATGAACTTGTAAATACAAAACTTAAAAACTAACAAAATAAAATAAAAAATGAAAAAAAAACAAATAAAGGAAATACAGATGCGGTGATTTAGATATAAAAACGTCCTCTAACCCTTGTTAATTCTGAACTCAATTGAATTTCTCGTTCATTTTTCTCAATGTCTTGAATTATGTTTTCGTGAAGCTTTATGAGAGCATCTCTATATGTGGATGGTTCAAAAAATTATTTAATGAACATCAAATACATTTTAAGTTGATTTTTCTGTTTCATGTATCCAAGAAAAATTAAAAATAAGGTCTGTCTATATGTGGGATTTCTGGGTTCAAGGTTCATCAAAGATTTAATCAGGACAGTTTGGATCTACACAATTTAAAGAAAAAGAAGTGGAAGATAAGATGCAGAAAATAAACAACATACGAAAAAATAAAAATAAAGAAAATAAAAGAAAAGAAAGAAGAAATGAATTACAATAACTATTCTATCTACTAAATAATACTTCCCCGGCAACGACGCCAAAAACTTGACACGCTCGAAAAGTGGTCTTTTACTCCCAAGTATAAAAGTGTCGAAGTAATAAAATAACCCGGTGAGTCCGGGGTCGATCCACATAGAAGAAATTTAGCAAAATAGAATAATGAGCAGTGCAGAAAAGAAAAGTTTGATTTGTTGAAGTAGTTGGGGACTTTTAGATTGAATTACAATAATAGAATGAAATACTGGAGTTAGGGGATACACTTTTAGTCTTTTAAACATTTAGAAATCTCACTTTATTATAATTTACAAATTGTCATTATTACCCACTTAATTTATTTTAGGATTTAATTATGCCAATAAAAAGAACCAGCCATAAAGACGGTAATCATTTCTGTCAATAATTAGTCCTACCAAGGTACTAAGCATGCCAAAAACATAAACCCATCCATAAAGGTGGTGATACCGTTTGTCTATAACAAGTCCTACCAAGGTACTTAATTATGCCAAAATCGTATAAAACCATCCATATAGGTGGTAAAACATAGAACCAACCATAAAGACGGTGAAAAGATAAAACCAGCAATAAAGGCGGTGAAAAGATAAAACCAGCAATAAAGGCGGTGAAAAGATAAAACCAGCCATAAAGGCGGTGAAAAGATAAAACCAGCCATAAAGGCTGTAGACAAATTGTCAATAATTAATCTAGATCTAAATCAAGTTTTAATCATTAGATTTCAATTTATTTATTATAATAGAAGCGAGTTTAATCTATGTTTTCATTATAAAAGTTTCACCCTTACCCCAACATAAAAGAAATTAGCTACTTATTTTGTAATAAAACATACTTGTACTTTTATTACTGAAAGAAAAGGACATTAAAAAAAGCTTTAAGTAAATAAACAAACAAGACACTCTCTCCAAGATTTATAGAGGAATCAGGAAAGAAAGTTACACTCCTATTTATAGGCAACTTTGGTCACGCATCGAGATGCCAATTTCTTCTTACGTCGCGACGCGAGTGCATGTTGGGGACACGTGTCAGAGAATGGTGAATCCATGTTGGGGACACATGTTGGTGAGTCGGCGATGTCTTTGTTTCATTAGGCGTGTCGCGACGTGCCGCAAGCTCCACGCGTCGCGACGTGAGTAGTGACATGATGGGGACACGTGTTGAAAGGAAGACACATCACGACGCGATGTAAAGTGTGTGTCGCGACGCGAAAGCTGATTTCTTTTTTTCTCTTTTTGAGTCTGGTTTGTCCTGTTGTGATTCCGAGCAGTATTTTACCTGACAAATAACATAAAAAAACACTCAAAGCATAACTTAAAATATTATTTCACAAAAGTGCAAATTTAAGGAGATTGGTGAAACTATTAGTGTAAAATAATTAACTTATCGTATAATAAATATGCACTTTTTAGTATTCATCAACAAGCACCTAAGCAATGGCATGAAAAATTGAGAAAGAGACGTTGTCAAGTGAAATCAAAATCAATGAGTGTGATAAGTGTGTGTACACCAAATCAACTCAAAAAGGATATGTCATTATATGTCTCTACGTAGATGATATGTTGATCATTGGTAGTAATCATGAGATGATTCAGTCTACCAAGAAAGTGTTGACTAGTAAATTTGATATGAAAGATTTAGGAGTAGCTGATGTGATCTTAGGAATTAAGATTTCCAGAACATCAGAAGGGTATATATTATCTCAGACTCACTATGTTGAGAAGGTTCTTGAGAAATATAATAAATGAGATCTAAATGTGGCTAGAACTCCTGTAGACCTAACTCTTCATTTAACAAAGAATACTTGCTCAATCATATTACAATTAAGTATTCAAGAATCATCGGAAGTCTGATGTATCTCACTAATTGCATACAACCTGATATCACTCAAGCTGTAAACAGGCTTAGCAGATGTACGAGCAATCCAAGACATAACCACTAGAAAGCCATAGTAAGAGTTTTTAGGTATCTGAGAGAAACTTCAAAATATGGGCTGCATTATGCGAGATATCCTGCTGTTCTAGAGGGATACATCGATGCTAACTGGATATCTGATACAGTGGATTCAAAATCTACGAGTGGATTTGTTTTCACATTTGGTGGTGCAGTCGTGTCATGGAAATCTTCGAGGCAAACATGTATTGCCCGGTCTACTATGGAATCAGAGTTCATAGCATTAGACAAAACAGCGGAAGAAGCGGAATGACTTCAAAATTTCCTGGAGGATATTCCAAATTGGCCCCAACTGGTGCCAGGGATAAGCATACATTGTGATAGTTAATCGGCTATTGGGAGAGCCCAAAATACAATGCATAATGGTAAGTCTCGACACATACGTCGCAGATATAATACCATACGATAATTGCTCTCAAGTGGCATAATATCGATCGATTATGTGAAATCAAAGAAAAACCTAGCGAATCCACTTACTAAAAGTTTACCTAGAGAGCAAGTTGTGAAGTCATCGAGGGGAATGGGCTTGAAGCCTATAAATTAAGAATTGTCACTGTGGAAACCCAACCTAGCTGACTGGAGATCCAAGATCTAGGTTCAAAATGGACAACTGAAACTTTGCTCAATTCAAAACAAGCACTGTATAGTTTTGTACTCTTTCCCATTCGGATAATGACGCAGAGTGTTGTCTGTCAAGGCTAGGCTAAGTTAGGCTTTTAATGATCATTATATTAGGAGATGAGTCCTAATAATGGTAAAGACAAATTACCTCTTTATAGTAGATCACCTATTTCAAGTAAGAAGTGAGGCCACTTCCATGGGAATTTACAGGCTGACTTCCCTAAAGTACTTGATGAATCCATGACCAATGTTCATGGCCGAAATGAACACAACCGTAGAACGGGAAATGGTCGAAGTAAAGTTGTGTGTTGGCAATTGTCTTGGTTTACACCAATGGCAGAACAATTCAAGACTATTAGTCACTAGTTTGCCAAGTAAATCCGATTGTCATTCACTAGGAAAAGTTCAAGGCGAAAACTACCTATTTCGATGCAGTTTTAGTTAACGGAAACTCTCTCAAGTGTCTGCATGAATATTTAGAGAATTATTTGGGGGATTGTTGTAAATTCTCTAAATATTAAGGTTAGATGAAGGAGGGTCATGTCCCTTGGGTGATGCCCTATGGGAAGGGCACAAACATGTAGGGACATGTCCTACAAATTAGAAGAACACACTCCTAGGCTCCAAATGGTGCATGGAATGGGTATAACCCTTCGGAGGGTTACACCCCAATCCAAAGGGTGCTCTTAAGGCACCATTCCATGCCTATATATAGGAGCATTCATGTTCATTTTAAGGATCCAGAATTTTGAAAAGTATTGTGTCACTTCTTTGTGTTTTAGAGTCAATAGAGATTTCCAACTATTGTCCCAGTTCGAGATCTTGTTAAGGAGTGCCCCTTGAACAAGAGGAATTCAAGTAATCATGTGAGGACGTTAGCCACAAAATCCGTAGAGCACGAAGGCGGGGCTAATAAGTTCTTAAGGACAGATATATATATATATATATATATATATATATATATATATATATATATATATATATATCTCGGCTTGGATTTTCTGTATCTTCAATGTTTTTATCAGGTTTTTTCTTATTATCTAAAGTTTTAGGGTTTATGGTACAAGATTGATATTTTAGTGTAGATTTGTTTGCATTGTTGAATACTGATTTTGATGGTTGATGCATATTCGTTTCGTTTAATAACACACTAATTCCCCAACAGAAGTCACCCACTCTAGAATCCTGGGAAGAGTCATATATTTTAGAAATCAATTTGCTTTTGTTTATGCTTTGTATTGTGCAATGCACAAAATTATATATATTTAATTAAACGTATTGGTTTGTATGTATTTAGTTAGGCATCGAGCCTTGAGTGTTGATGATGTGATTTGATTTGTTTTGAGTTCAGACCGGAGGTCCTTTTTGCATAGTTGGTGTTTATGACATGTCGTTTTGGTGTTGAACTGCTTTCCAAGTGGTCCAATTTTTAGGGTATGTCATGTCCGTTTTTCGTTAATTTGAAACTAAAGAAGACGGATTATTCATGTCTTCTACTGGTAACGTCCTGCCTTCGACGGAGTGTTACAATTATTGAGGATGGTTACAACTCAATAGTTTAATTCATTTAATTGGGATGGTTATAAAACTCACATTTTAATTAATTCTATTTTTGTTTATTGATTATTTTATAAGGTGGGTTATATTGTCCTTGTTCAATTGAATTACTTATATTGGTTATACCACCCACGTTTTAATTAAATTTTTTTTTTTTTTTTTGTTTATGAATTACCTTTATTGGGTCGGTTCAAATGCCATCGCTTAATTGATTTAACTGGGATAATTATACCACCTATATTTTAAATAATCATATTTTGTTCTTTTAATTTGAGTTTGATTATTGTTTAATTCTTTTTTTAAACTGTTCTTTTTATTTATTTTTCCATTAGTTCTTCATTTTAGTTAGACAGTTAATTAGGAAATTTAAAAAAGGACCAAATTTTTAAGACTTTTTAAATCTACTTTCAATCAATAATTCAATCTATAAAGTTACAATAAGTTTGCACACTGTCAAATCAGACTAAAACTAAATTAAAAAAAAAAAAAAAAAAAAAAAAAAAAAAGAAGAAGAAGAAGAAGAAGAAGAAGAAAAGGCTACAGAAAATTTGATTGATAACAATAACACCAAAATCCAAAATTTAAACGTAATTTGTTTTTTTTTTTATTCTTTTGAAATTTTCTGGCTGCATAATCAACCAATTCAATTTTAAAGCAGCCAGCATACTTGAATTAATTCTCAAATTATTTAAATATTTGGGGGATACAGGGCCATGGCATATTTAATTAGTGATTTAAAAAATGAATAATTTGAACTTGACAGTGACTTTCAATTTTATGTTTATTGAGAATTTGGTTGCTGTATAGAACAATCGTTCGGTTGATTAATTTCTTTGGCTGTTAATAGCATCAGTTTGTGATCGGTCTTTCCAAAAGAAGAACAAAATGCTTAGAAGCTGAAGAAAAATTGCATTCTCAGCCGGTATAGTATCCAATTATATTAATTTCTCATATTTTGTGAGGGTTAATGGGAGATATTTTAGCTAATCTTCTTAAAAAATAAAAAATAAACATCCTGCAAATTGTCTGATGCATTATCAACATTTTTTTTTTTTAAGATAAGATACATATAAAAAGGTACGGGTTTGAAACGTCGATAAATTAAGATGTTTTGCACCAATAATTTCTTAATTCGCGCAATTATTAGTATTTTGGCCATAACTTCTCATACTATGTTCAAATGAGGTGATTTAAGTTGCATTGAAAAGAAAAATCAATTATTTACAACTTTGTAGTTTATATCGAAAACTGAATCAAACTATCATGGTAAAAAACGAGCTTAAAGACATGAGATACAATCTACCTCCCATTAGGGCATCAATGGGACCCGAAATTGACTTTTTGCTCTCTACCTTCCATTAGCGTGCCAATGAGAGCCCATTAGCACGTCAATATGCCTGAAAATCCTAATTTGAGCAAAATTAAAAGATTCTTAAGAATGAATGCCCCAATGACTTCCTATATAAACACAAGTTCGTCACAAACCCTAAAAAAACCTCATTACGTAATTTTAGAGTCTCAGATTATGGAAGAACGCCTAGAGCAAAGCAAGGACAAGTGTTTTAACCAGTTCTGGAGATTGAAGGCAAAAACTGCAAACGAGAGTTCTTTCATCACTTTTCTCTCTAGTTTACCTTTTATGAGTTCTTTTTTTTGTATCAATAATGATTAGCTCATTTTTATTGATTATCATGAGCAGCTAAATAATACATATAGGGTTGTAATGGATCTTAACATTATATTTAATTAAGTTGCATATTTTTATTATTATAGGTTTGTTATGTGATTGTTTATTATTCTTTGTGTTTGATTGCATATTTTATTGTTTGGCCAACAATAGAATAGTCGTGGTAGATCCTTAAGAGCTTGACGAAGGAAATTTGGGTTAGTCATGAGAATAATAGTGCATGATCTCATTCTTTTGAATAGATTTCATTACAGGATAGACATATGCTTGCAGGGCATGCATAGACAATATTAGGACTCGTTCTTCATGAATTTGAGTTAGGTTAATTAAGATAGATATATAATTAATTAGTTTAATTTGAATATATTTACCTGTGATGGGTTTTCTAGGTCAAACCAAGATCAATTAAGCAAGAAATCATGTGAATACAACAAAGTAAGAATGCGGAAAATACTTACTTTGATCGGTTGGATGTAAGAGATAACAAAAATTCCAAGCCTTTGTGTTGTGCTCCAAGCTCCCCTTTGATGTATGTAAAGCTTCCAAGCATCTCCTTGAATTCCAAACTCATGGATATGTTTCCCTATCACCTTTTTAAGACTCATTGGATGTGCTAGCACTTTTGATTTTAAGCAAAATCAAGAAACAATAACCCTAGGTTCATGCCAAAATGGAGAAAAAGAGAGGGCCATTTTCGGCCTTGGAGAGGAATGAGAGAGGAAGTAAAAAAAACTTGTGTTTTGTTTTCTAAAAACCTTATACTAAAAATCTCACAAATTTTGGTATATGCATTTCCAAAAAGCAAAACAAACATTTGGAGGGAAAATGGCATTAATTGCTCTCAACTACTCACATCACTCAAAAAGTGACTTGTATCACATCACTCAAAGTTGATGTGACTTCCATCACAAAAGGTGACTTGCGATGTGACTTGTGGGCCCCACTTTAATTCAAAATGCGAGTGGGCCCGTAAACACATTCCGGTCTCGGGTTTGTTAATTCCGAATTAACGAATTTCCCGTTGCGACATAATTAAATCAAATTTAATTAAATAATTATGCCTAGCAAAATTACTATTCACGTCACTCGTGAATTATTTCTAAATTAATTCGTTCGCCCGAATTAAAATCCAATTTTAATTCCGTGTCGAAATCTAATTTCATTTTATATATCGAATATATTATTTTATCGATTAATTCCAAATACATCGTTCCTCTCTTCAAATAGTATTTTATCCCAGATAAAATCTCTCCGCAATTAATCCTAGATTAATTATGTTCGAATCATACATCATCGGTGAATCTTCGGGAAGCGACCCATGAGATCCCATGATATGTTGGCAGTAAATTCGGTCGTCAAACTATCCAAACACGTACGTACCTAATACCTTGTTCTTACCGATTTACAAGACATGGTTGGCTTCTAGCAAAGCACCGTGCCTACCCAATTCTCCATAAATATTCTTTTAAGGAATATGTAATCTATGTAAGGCGTAATATACGTAGTATTGAGTATTGTGATCCAGTATCGAATGTCACATGCAAGACCTGGGGCTGGAATTGTGTCTACCCCGTACAAAGCATATATCGGATCTCTGGTAAGTAGTCTCTATAATCGGATAAACATGACCTAGTCATATTATCCCGATGACTGCAGTACATAAGAGTATTAGTTCCGTATCCAACGTGATCATCATCTCCATATAACTGGAGTGATACTTCCATCTTGACATCACGCCCAATACACTACGATTCTCAATATACCCAGAAGAGGCGTACTCAGAACCTGTTAAAGCCCCAGACGACCAAAACCAAAGTATATTGATTGTCGTAAGTATTAGCGATGCAAGTCTCATGTTAAGACCAAATACACCTACCCTGATTCGGACTTCCATAGACACACAGTCATATTACCAATGGGATTCCGAGGGGTCTATCCAGATTGAAGTTGTTCCCATACCATCGGTAAATACAACCTCATATTACACTTGCATAAGTATCCAATACTTAAATGTATGAGAAATATGTCGTTATGCTCCCACAACGCGCACACGTGCAATACTAGTCTATTCCGCATTATCGATGTCCAGTCTCGATAATACTACGACTAGGGATATTTTAATGATTAAACCTTAGTGGATTAATAATGTCTGATTTCTTATTAATCCGGAACTAATCATATGGACTTTTATCATTTATATATCTTGGTAATCCAATGAAAAATGATAAAAGAGCAATTTCCTTTGTCACATAGTTAATTTGTACAACAACACCGTGTTCTGTACAAATAGTGATGCTATGGGTCATAATTGTCCAACAATCTCCCACTTGGCCTCTAGCCAATCACTCAAGTGTCCTACACTTAAACTATGTACGGGTCACTCAAATTTCTGCTAAGAAACTGCTTTCGTCAGCCGATTTGAAATGTTATCATCTGATGCGTTTTATACGATCATCACATCGCCATGATGTATGATCCGACGAATCAGTTGAAATAGTTGAAGTACATACTTGGATCGTTGATGAGACCGTTAATTCTTTAGCCTATGTTGTAGCCTAGCTCAGCCATTAACATAAATACACCTATTCTAATTAGAATTATTATAGATCCAAATGCTTCTTTTGCTGCCATAGTTGCAGCAATATTTCGCTTCTGTTGTTTATTCGGCAACAATATCTTGCTTGGATGATTTCTAACTCACTGTTCCGTTATTCAAACTATATAGTACCCTTATTACAACTTATAGTCGTTTTTTTTCGGTTTGGAAACTTATAGCGGTGAACCCAGTCACTTCAAGTTCTCCTTCTCCATAACTTAAGAAAGCATCTTTAGTTCATCTAAGATACTTAAGGAATATCTTAACATTAATCCAGTGACTATCACTTGGATTGGCCTGATTGTGATTACATATGCTTAAAGTATATGAGACACTAGGTCACGTATATATTTTTCAATGTACGAGTTCTCGGAGAGTGCCAACAACTTTTAGATCTATCCCAGTGGATCCTTATTCCTAGAACAAAGGTTGTCTCTCCCAAGTATTCTATGGAGAATTTTCATGAAAGTCAAGCTTTCACCGATTGTATTATAGAAATGTCATTTCCAAGAAATGATATATCATCATTATATATAGGACAATCATTGTCAGTGCGCTCATACTAACCTTCTTATATACACAAGAATTATATTCTTTTTGAATTAAATCATATACCATTATGATCTTATCAAAACGTTAGTTCCAAGAACGTAATGCTTGCTTCAATCCATAAATGGATCGATTTAACTTGCAAACCTAGTTTGCATGTTTTGGTACGACAAAATCGTCAGGATGTTGTAAACATCCTCCAAAAGGTTTCCGTTTAAGGAAAGCAGTTTTTGACATTCAGCTGCCATATTTCATGAATGAAACATGCAGCATTAGCAAGCATTATCCAAATGGATTTAATCATGGCAACGAGTAAAAGGTTTCGTCGTAATCGACACAATATTGATAACGATACATTTTCGCTACAAGCCTAGCTTTGTACGTTTGTATGTTACCATCATGTTTTTTCTTCCTTGAAGACTCACATAGTACCATTAGACACAATGCCTTCTGGTACAACAACCAGTATCCAAACTTGGTTGGTATACATGGAATCCATTTCGGACATCATGGCACTTTGCCATAATAGGGAGTCGATACCTTGTATCACTTCCTCATACGTAGCCAGTTCGTATTCCTCAATAAGATTGACATCTTCATGAGGTGATATCAGAAACCCATACCTCCCAGGTTGTTTTCTGACTCTATCCGACTTACGCGGTTCTTGTGTATTCAAAGATTATTGGTACAGTTTCATCCTTGATGAACTGTTTATGTTCCATTAAGGATTCAGTGCCTAGAACAGTATTACTCTGATTTTCATCGAGTTTTATTTTCCTCCCACTTACCACTGCATATAGGTATTCCTTTTAGGAAAACCGCATGGAGAACAACAATTAAATTATTCTCTTGTGAGTTGTATAAGTACTATACTTTGGTTTCCCTAGGATAACCTACAAATTAGGCACTTATCCGATTTGGGTTTTAGTTTGGTATCATCCAACATATGCCTAGCATTCCCAAATCTTCAGGAATGAGAAAACACGGTTTCTTTCATGTTCATATCTAATATGAAATCTGTCTAACAGATTTTTCATGGAACCTTATTCAAAATAAGTATTGCATTGTTTAAATGCGTATCTCTAGAAGGAAAATGGTAGCTCAGAGCGACTCATAATTAACTTTACCATGTCCAACAAAGTTCGGTTTCTCTGTTCGGACACACCGTCAAATTTAGGTGTTCTGTGAAGAGTCCACATTGAAAGAATATTATACTCTTTCAAGTAATTGAGAAACTTATTGCTTAAGTATTTTCATCACGGTCCAATCGTGATGTTTTAATACTCTTGCAGGTCTGTTTTATACTTCGTGTCGAAACTCTTTGAATTTATCAAAAGTTTCCGATTTATGTTTCACAAGAAACACATAACCATAACGCGATGCCACATCTGTAAAGGTTACGAAGTATTCATATCCACCTCTAGCCTAGCTAGATATGGGCCCACTTACGTCACTATGAACGAGGGCTAACAGATCGGTGGCACTTGCACTTTTACCAAGTAAAAGGTGTTTTAGGCACTTTGCCTAATAAACTAGATTCGTAGACATCATTTGACTAGAATCAAATTCGTCCTAGTACCCACTCTTCGAAAGTGTGGATATACGAGTCTTGTTAATGTGTCACAGACAACAATGCCACAAATAAGTCTCATCTGATTATTCAGTTTGAGCTATTTGTTTGTCATGTTATATGTTTGAGATTCATTTATATTCAAAATATAAATACTGTTATTCACATCTAATGTGTTTATCTCAATATCATCTTTATAAAATAAAACACATAGTGTTCTAGAATATAAAGGTATACCCGCAACGGGTTATAACTTAGATATAGAGATAATATTTCTAGTCAAACTAGGTACATTATAACAATTTCCTAATTTAAGTACATACCTAAAGGGTAGTTCCTAAACTTAGGTTTCTACGGTTAAAACAGCGACTCTCGTCCCGTTTTCGACTCGCAGGTAGATCTCAACTGAAGCCAGTCCCATGCTTATCAGTAGATTATGCACATCAATACATATATATGTACAACACTTAGTATCAAAAATCCAATTTTGAAACCAGTAGTGAACATGTTTATGACAAACATACTTGAAGCCGGAGCCTTGCCCCGCCTTCACTTCCTTCATATATGCCTTGTACATACGGCAGTCACGCATACAGTGACCCCGTTTGCCACAGTTTAGGCAGATATTTTGGGATATGTCCTTTGTCTTCCAAGAAGACTGTGATGATTTTGCCTTTGCCCATTTTAGAAGCTCTGGCTCTGCCTCCTAGAGCATAGCCATCAACTCTCCAAGAGTTTTCTCTTGGTTCATAATAAACCTGCCCCAGCTATCGAGTAGAGACTATAAGATCAAATCTTTGGTAGTTCTCGACCACGTTGGTAATGCCCAGCTAACCTAGCTGATCGACGTCAGCAATCATCTGTGACACCTTGTGCTCGACAGATGTACCCTCTGACATCCATGAGCGAAAGAGCTTCTTTTGCAATTTATACTTCTAAGATCTAAGAATAGATCTATGAAGATCCTTTAATTTCAACATCATAATATAAGGATCTAATCCTTAGTAATGACGACAAAATTAAAGTGTCATTGCATTAAGCATAAAGGATTGAGCAATAAATTTATCATCACCATGAGTCTTCCAAAACTCATGCTCCACTATTTGCTCAACTCCGGGCTCAGGCCCGAGATGTTTCTCTATCAAATAGAATAACATCTCAGTTCCCAGGACTATCCTGAGGTTTTATTCCCAATCTGAAAATTGGAGCCGTTTAAAGACATTTTCACCCAGGATTATGTTTTAAACGCTAAACTTTCAGTTATCTTGATTCCAATAGTCCAACTATCCAATCAACGATTTCATGTGCTATTAAATATAATGATTACTATAGTCTAACTATATATAATCTACTATAATTTGATTGGTTAAATTCAAATATATTGATTACTATAATCCAATTATATAATCAACTATAAATTGAAGTAGTTTGAATACAGTCCAACTGTTTAATTAAAACAACAATTGAATATTAGTCCAACTAATATAGTTATAAATTAATGACGAAAAATGAAATGAGCGCGTATTGGCAAGTATCTAAATGAAATTACAAATTTAATACTTGTCTCCCACTATTTTTCGGTGAGCCTCTAACCCTCTTTGGAGTACTCGGGAAACCTAGTTTCCTAGTGGGCTAGGATCCCGTTAAATAACACACAACCTTGACTTTGGCCAACAAGATGTATGATATTTAACTAGATAGATCTCTAAGATCAATTGGATCTCATCCAATTCCTAGATCCAGTAGGTGGACATCCAAGTCCGAAACATATATCCAATATATGCCAATATATCCAATATATTCCCTAACCTTTTTCCTCTGAATCAACTATGACTTTGGCACAACAAGCTTAATGATTCCAGTTAAGCGGGACCCATTGACTTTGGAAAGCTTCATAATCGATGTCGATGGACAAGAAGTGATCTTGACTTTGGCCAACAAATCAAAACTTGGACAAGACATGCGATATGGAACAAAGCCTTCATGATTCAAACACATCCGCGTTGGACAAAGGTCTTGACTTTGGCCAACAAACCAATGCCAATCTTGGATCTTGAGAGAGAATCATTCAATGGAAGGAAAAACGCTTAATATTTGTTGAGGGTATTTGCGTAATTGGCAACCAATTAATTATCTTTGATTAGGTCTCATCATACACCCTTAAACATGCATTCTAAAAGCATAATAAGGCTCGATAAATAAATTAATAATGGTATGCGGATGGATATTTAAAACATTTTGTTCCTAGAACAAATATCTCCATTTCCTCTCTCCCGCTAGCACTATTCTTACTTCTAACCAATTACATAACACTTGTAAAGAAACCTCATTTTCATTGAGGGGAATAGGTGAGAAGAGAAATACAAAGAGTCAAGAGGTAATAGGCTGGACACGCATGTCCAATTTAATAAATTCTAAATTTATTACAACAATTTCCAAAATTATCCTCACCCATCTAATATCCATCCGATATACATTATTCATACATCACATTCATGTATTCACACAAAGCATGTTATCAATCAATTTAATCAAATTAATTAATCTTTAATTAATGACCATCCAATGTTCAAACAATGATTTGATTTGCGCGAGTCCAACTCTTTAAGAATAAGTACTCGAAGTACGAATTCTTGAAATCTATCGAACTACAATTTAAATCTAATTTAATTCGTATTCAATACTAATTCTATATTTAATTTCAAATTAAATAATTATACTTTTAAATGTGCCTTTACGACTTAGATTCTAAATCTAATCTTAATGGGTCTCAAAGCCCAATTAACATCCAATGTCAATTTAATTAAAGTCTAATGGGCTTTTAATTAATTTATAAGGCATGGACTTTGGCAACCAAAGCCCAATAAGGAATCACCATTTGCCACAAAATTAATTTTGGCCCATTAGGCCCAATTAAAGTTTTAAAAGGCCCAATTATCATATTTGGACTTTATGGAAATGGTTTTAGGTCCAATTGGATCCAACCAAGCTCATTAAGCCCAAATACAAATTTATTAGCCAAATTCCAAATTAAGCATAATTAATTAAATTCCAATATTCCAAATATCACAATTTAATTAACTAAAGTGTAATACCCATAATTAATTAGTTAAATTAATATTTCTAAAACACCAATTACACTAATTAATCATGCTTTATTATTATCAATTCATGTCCAATATAATTGAAACAAAATCAATTCATTTCAATGCTTTACATGTCACGGCAATGAGGGACTTTTTCTATCAATTTTGATTTCAATCGAATTAAATCACAAACTAATATATCCCATGCATTTTAAACACATCCAATTATCTAAAATTCAAAAATCAACATGACTAAAAAAGGTTCAAACTCTCGGCCAAGCCTCCAAATTTGGGGAAAATTAATCCAATTAATTTTTCATCAAATTGATCATGCACACTCAAAGTTAACATATTATAAGCATGCTCAAACAAACAATTTGAACAAATCATGCTCAAATCACAAAATCCCAAATTAAAGGTTTAAGAACCCTAAATTCAATTTAATGCTCAATTATGGCTCTGATACTATTATTGGGTTTTCTTGGTCAAACCAAGATCAATTAAGTAAGAAATCATGTGAATACAACAAAGCAAGAATGCGGAAAATACTCACATTGATCGGTTGGATGTAGGAGATAACAAAAATTCCAAGCCTTTGTGTTGTGCTCCAAGCTCCCCTTTGATGTATGTAAAGCTTCCAAGCATCTCCTTGAATTCCAAACTCATGGATATGTTTCCCTATCACCTTTTTAAGACTCATTGGATGTGCTAGCACTTTTGTTTTGAAGCAAAATCAAGAAGCAAGAACCCTAGGTTCACGCCAAAATGGAGAAAAAGAGAGGGCCATTTTCGGCCTTGGAGAGGAATGAGAGAGGAAGTAAAAAAAAAAAAAAAACTTGTGTTTTGTTTTCTAAAAACCTTATACCAAAAATCTCACAAATTTTGGTATATGCTTTTCCAAAAAGCAAAACAAAATTTGGAGGGAAAATGGCATTAATTGCTCTCAACTACTCCCATCACTCAAAAAGTGACTTGTATCACATCACTCAAAGTTGATGTGACTTCCATCACAAAAGGTGACTTGCGATGTGACTTGTGGGCCCCACTTTAATTCAAAATGCGAGTGGGCCCGTAAACACATTCCGGGCTCAGGTTCGTTAATTCTGAATTAACGAATTTCCCGTTGCGACGTAATTAAATCAAATTTAATTAAATAATTATGCCTAGCATAATTACTATTCACGTCGCTCGTGAATTAATTCTAAATTAATTCGTTCGCCCGTATTAAAATCCAATTTTAATTCCGTATCGAAATCTAATTTCGTTTTATATATCGAATATATTATTTTATTGATTAATTCCGAATTAATCGTTCTCTCTCTTCAAATAGTATTTTATCCCAGATAAAATCTCTCCGCAATTAATCCTAGATTAATTATGTTCGAATCAACGTAGACGTAGTATACGTAGTATTGCGTATTGTGATCCAGTATCGAATGTCACATGCAAGGCTTGAGGCTGGAATTGTGTCTACCCCGTACGAAGCATATATCGGATCTCTGTTAACTAGTCTCTATAATCGGATAAACATGACCTAGTCATATTATCCCGATGACAGCAGTACATAAGAGTACTAGTTCCGTATCCAACGTGATCATCATCTCCCTATGACTGGAGTGATACTTCCATCTTGACATCACACCCAAGACAAATACGATTCTCAATATACCGAAGAGGCGTACTCAAAATCTGTTAAAGCCCGGACGACCAAAACAAAAGTAATATTGATTGTCGCAAGCATTAGCGATGGCAAGTCTCAGGTTAAGACCAAATACACCTACCCTGATTCGGACTTCCATAGACACATAATCATACTACCAATGAGATTTTGAGGGGTCTCTATCCAGAGCGAAGCTGTTCCCGTACCATCGGTAAACACAACCTCCTATTACACTTGCATAAGTATCAAATACTTAAATATATGAGAACTATGCCGTTATGCTCCCACAACGCGCACAAGTGCAATACTAGTTTATTCTGCATTATCGATGTCCAGTCTCGATAACTACGACTAGGGATATTTTAATGATTAAACCTTAGTGGATTAATATTGTCTCATATCTTATTAATCCGGAACTAATCATATGGACTTTTATCATTTATATATCTTGGTAATCCAATTACAAATGATAAAAGAGCAATTTTCTTTGTCATATAGTTAATTTGTACAACAACACCATGTTCAGTACAAATAGTGATGCTATGAGTCATAATTTCCCAACAACCTGACCATCAAAAGAGACTTGTAAATAGTTTAGCGTTCTAGGTTAATAATTCAAAACAACTCAATTGAATGAAAAGTGCATGAGCTCATTGTTTGTGTGCTTAGATGAAGTTACAACCATTGGTTCTTCTCGCATACAAAACTTATCTCCAAAATTATTGTTTGCTCTTTATTTATATTTCAATTAATTCTAAATAAATCAATCGCTCTCACAATCATTAGTTTAGTTTAGTTTAAGTATGTAGTTTTAGTATTGATAAGAGAAATATTAAGTCCATGTGGGTATGATATCCGACTAATAGTCACTATAATACTTGAGCATAAACCCGACCATAGTTTCGATTCAGAACCGAAATCGAATCGGAATGAATTGGACGGTTCTGGTTCCAAGGAACGAGACCAAAACCTTACAATTCATTGCGGTTCAAGGATCCGTAAGGTTCCACGGTTTAAATGGGCTTTTTTTTAATATTTTACTAATTATTGAATTACCATCAATAACAGTAATAAAACGGCAACTTTTAGGGGAAATTTAGACATCATAAAATTAATCAAATAATCTATAAATATGGGACATAATTCATTTATCTACACACCAATAATTCTCTCATTCCCAATCCTCTCTATTTTTTTTTTAATTCTCTCATTCCGATTATTTTCAATTCTCTAATTGATTTAATTTTACAATTCTTTAATATTAACAAAAAAATGGCAAGCTCATCCGATAATGATGATGAGTAAACAACTCTTATGTGGTTAACTAACTAAAAAATATAATAGAATTATGTGAGCTTTGGTTCCTTTCACCCATAGATGATACATAGACAGCTTAAGTTTGTATAAATTTAAGTTCAAACACTTTTAATAATTCAAATTAATAATTTTTTCATTATATGTATTTGGTAATATTATTAATATCCATCTATTTTTTAAAAATAAATTTTCAATTTTTTAAACTAAGTTTTTTTTTTTAAAAAAAAAAAAATTAACTAGAACCGAACCGAAATTGTATAATTCGATTTCGGTTCAGAACCGAACCGAGCCGGTGGTCGGGTCTACTTGAGCGATACGTGCTTTTGTGTGCGGTATAAAACTGTGATCAAGTTTTTGGCACCATTGCCAGAGACTTATTTTATTTTTCTTTATTAATATTAGGACTACACTCTACGTGCTTAACTAAACACCATTTCTTTTTTATTTTCATCTTCCTTTTATTTTTTTCTTGATTTCGGGCATCATGAACGACAATCAGCCTAAACCACTGAGGGGAGCAGCACCAATCCCACTTCGAGACAAGACGATACCGATCATTGATGGACTCATATCATATATCATCTCACCACCCCTTCAGGCTGACACGTGAGACATCAAGACCCGTATCCCAATGATACAACAATCAGTGATGTTTGGGGGTGGCCCGAATGATGATCCAAATTCACACGTGGGTAATTTCCTGGAAACTTATAACACTTTCAACTTCAACAGAGGGGTAGAAGAAGCAGTCCACTTGCGAATTTTCCCGTATTCATTGAAAGATAAAGATAAGAGATGGCTATAGTCATTGCCAATGGGATCTATCACTAGATGGGCAGAGTTTGCCACCAAGTTCCTTGCTAAGTATTTTCCTCCTGCTAGAACAGCAAAATTGCGTAATGACATCACATCATTCACATAATATGATTCAGAGTCCTTATATGAAGTGTGAGAGAGATATAAACACTTGCTACGTAAGTACCCACATCATGACATTACGAAATAGCTACAAGTTCAGACCTTCTACAATAGGTTTAATGGCATGATGAAGACCACAATAGAAGCATTGGCTGGAGGTGTGCTAATGGCCAAAGATGAGAATGTCGCATGAGATCTACTAGAAGAGATGACTAACAACAACTCTATATGGCGAAATAAAAGGATTATTCAGCAGTGAACAGTAGCAGTCGAGAGTGGAGAGCTAAACGTAACTGTGAATGCCAAGCTAGACCAAATCTGTAAATATCTAGAGATCCTCAGTATGCAGGCTGTGAACAGTGCTGGAACGACAAATGCAGAATATGAGATAGTACAAAATGGGAAGCCCTACGCTCCACATTACGAGTCTGTTAATTATGTTAACAACTACAACAGACAAGGCCACAACTCATACTCAAATAACTGCAACCCTTTTATGGAGGAATTACTGAGACAGATGGCTAATCAGAACATGTACAACCCAAAAAACACTGCCAGATTGGAAGCATTGGAACAAAGTCAAGCAACCTCATTACGAGCAATGGAAAACAAAATCAGACAGCTTACGATTAATCAAAGTCAGAGGCCATAAAGAGCTTTCCCAAACACCACATAAGCCTATCCCAAGAGAGAAAGGAAAGAATTCTACAATGTCATCTCAGTCAACCATAAGAAAATAGAAGATGAGTGCATTACACATTTGTCTAAAGAATTGCTTGATGATGAAATTCATGAGTGCATAAATTTCCTTAATGTTTCTCCTAGCTTGAGACTTAAACCGCAGCTTCCATTCCCGACTAGGCTCATGGCGAAGAAGAAACTGGAGGAATCCATAGAGGAGCAGACAAAAAGAGAGACAACTTCACCCATGAACAGCATTGTCAAGAAGGAAAGACTCCCAGAGGTGTGTAATGTCATACTGCAAAGAATGACTGTAACTAAATTCAAGGATCCTAGCGTCTTCACCATATAATATACCATTGCGGATTGCAATTCAAAAACATTATGTGACTTAGGGTCGGGAATTAATCAAATAATACTAAGTATGACGAAGAGATTGGGATATCATGAGCTGAAGCCCACTCATACGACCTTGCAATTTGCTGACAGAACCATCAAAAATTCCAAATGGAAGATAAATGATATGATGGTAATATTGGGGTTGGTGCTCAAAGCGCCAATTCCCGGTTGTATTTCTTTGAGAATACTTCTGTAAAATGTTATTATTATAATGAATAATATATACAGTTTCTATAATATAGTATATATATCTTTTAATATGGTAAAGACGTAATGACCTTAGAATGACTAGTCATGATGCTGTTGCAAAAGCGTCGCAACTGACATTGAGTTGTATCATGATATGTCATTCTCAGACAGTTCCTGGTCAATGTTTACACTACTTGGTCAGTAAAGTAAACCCGTTGAGACCGGTACATGTCGTATACTGGAATATATGATTTCTATGGTTTCTCAATGAACCATAAGTCTTGGAGACTAGTATAGAGTGCAGGTGTTTATAGTGGATAAACATTGAACGACTTACCTAAGATTCTTAATGGATGGTACACCAACGTCAATAAGAATCTTCTCGGGTGAGTAGCTTTTGTGATTCTTCGACTTGAGATGCCACTGTGGGCACATGAGACATCTTATACACTTAGATGGCAGTCATGTCACCGATCTATTAAGATCAGACCTTCGCCTGTTCGTTGGGTGTAGATAGATCCTTAGGGTGTCCTGTGTGTATCGAGATAGGATCCGTCAGTTCTGTGTACAGAGCATATGTAGTCCATATATGATTGAGAATCAGATAAAAACCATGGGCCCGTGGTACAATTTAGAAGTTAGTTCTAAATGTTCTTTTTGAGATTGGTAATAGAGACGTCGACGGGATAATGCCCATAGAGATTTGACGTTTACATCTATATCTCTGGGATATATCCAGATACCTGTGACAGAGGAATTATACATATGCCATGACCTCGACCTGTATGATTCAGCGAGTTTATCCGTGATCGTCATAATTTACGAGTGGGTAAATTATGGACACGAAATTGGATTTCGTGACGAATATGCCTGAATCTAGAGTCTCACTAATGAAATATACTCGTAGAGCACTAGGGCAACAATTATAAATAATATTGATTATTTATAAGTCGTTTAAAGGTTAAACGCATAAGTATATGTGTAGGGACCCAATAGTCATTTCTTATTTTTGTGTATTTGTATTTAATGATAGATTTTATCAAATACACATTAATTAATTCTCGAATTGAGATATTTGACTAATATCATAAATATATATGTATTTATATTTAATGTAAATATAATACATATATTTAATATATTTGTATTTAAATAATTATTTAATTGTTAAATAATGAAATTAATTAAAAATATAAATATCTTTAGTTTTGATATTTAATTAAATGACTTAAGTTGCAATTGTTGACTTATTGAATTACATTAAAGTGTTAATGATTTCAAATACAAGTTGGCAAGTTGGCTTTAATTGAAACAAAAATTAAAATATCTAGATATTTTAATCTCTAAAATTCGGCCAAGGACAAATGGAGGAGGTATAACTTTTTTTTGTTTCATTTTAGGGTTTTACAAGTTCATAATACACAAAAATAAACAAAAGGAAGTAGAGAGAAAAAACTTGAAGTTCAAAGGAAAAGTCTTGGAAAAACTTGGTTTTTGTAAGTATTTTCTTTAAGTCTTCAACATGGAAATTGTTTCTAACATGTTTAGTGTCATTTTGTGTTGCTTTGATGTTCTCCCTTTTCTTATTGTGTGTGTTTATTTGTTTGTGAACTTTGATGAAAGATTGATGCATGTAAGTGAGCTTAAACTTGTTTTAAAGCTTACTTTTGATTTTTTGAAAATCAAAGTTTCCATTCTAGAGTTAGTAAGCCACTCCTTGGTGACCTAGAATTGTTCTAGAGTTATTTCAAAGTGGTGAGGCTTGTTTGGTGAAGTATTCAATGGATTAAAGTGTTGGATTTTAAAGATTTGGTTAAATTGGACAATTGGTAAAATTGAAAAATTAGGGTTCATAACCCACTCCAAATTTGGGGCTTTTCATATATGTGATGTATTATGGTATGAATATGATGCATGTAAATTTTTGGGTTTTGGATTTGATCTTGGCATGTTTTGAACAAAAGGGACCAAAATGTAATTACTTTAAAATTTTGGGTAGTCACGACAATTTGATAAAAAAAATTGGGGATTTGTGTGAAATCTGAGTTTGATGCATTAGATGTGTTGAAAACTATTTTAGAAATGATTTAGAATCATCCAAAATTATGTTTGATAATTTTTGGGCTAAAATAATCAATTTACAAAGTTTTGGGGCAATTCGGTAATTACCAAGAAATTTGATCTCTTGTGTAATTTTTCAGAATTTGATAATTGGATAATTAAATAAATAAGTTTATTTTATTAATCCGAGAAAAAGTTTTGAAATCGGAAAATTTTGATTTTCCCTTATTCCGCTGCATTACAGGATTTCCGCCATAAAACTCCTTCAGGTAAATGTGGGGGATTTTGAGCTTCCAACATATTTCATCATTCTGGACATGGAGGAAGATATAGACATACCCTGTATTTTGGGAAGACCCTTTCTGGCAACAGTAAGAGTGATAATAGATGTACAACATGGCCTCATATAATTTCGAGTAAATGGATATGAGATGGTTGCCATGATGTTTGACCTTGCGGGAGACCAAAGAAGTCCAGAAAATAGAGCTTTAATTGAGCCAATGGAAGGTAAAAGGGAAGCGAGAACGGAGAAGCAAACAGAGAAAGTGAATGACGAATCAGTAGTATGTGTTGCCTTCAAGACGGATATACATGACGAGCATTACAGCCTAGCGGTGGTGTGCCATCAATTCGACACTGCGCTGTATCATGTCACTACGCCACTAAAGCCGCCAGACCTCAAAACGATTTTGCTAATGTCTTTTCCATCAAAACGAAAAGTACAAAAGTCATTAGCAAAATCAACCTCTACATCAACTAATAAAAGAAAACAAGTATAGGTAAGAGTGGCAAATCGAGGGAAGCAGGTCAGTGCAAATCAATCCAAGTATATACTGCCACATAGAATGAAAGGGCATACAATTGGGAAGGACGCGG
Source organism: Zanthoxylum bungeanum (assembly GCA_019454045.1). Lineage (NCBI taxonomy): Eukaryota > Viridiplantae > Streptophyta > Magnoliopsida > Sapindales > Rutaceae > Zanthoxylum > Zanthoxylum bungeanum. The sequence goes on along the minus strand of SKCR01026442.1, from coordinate 62,078 downwards.
CTGCAAGTCCATCACATGAATGAAAGCCACCGTGAGGATTTGGGTGGTCACGTCTAGCTGATGACGTTAAACTTAATGCTAGCAGGGAGGCAACCTATGACTTTATTTTTATTTTCTTCATTTTAGTTTTATTTTCTTGTGTGCTATTTACGTGTTTAATAGTTTGATTGTTTAATTATACAGGTACTGGCACAACCCAAACAGTTCGTGCAGCCAAAATCTGACTAGAAGTTGAACCATGAGTGCGTCATGCCGCTACCCGGGGCGTAACGACACATTGCAGTACAAAACCAAGGCAAAAAGTTAGCAACCTTGCGCATTTTGATGCACATCACCACGCATCGCGACGCATGGACCTACATGCGCAAGAGACTGATACACCCCATGCATGGTAGTGTTGCTCATCACTCTTATTTTTTATACTTATTTTACATTGAGGACAATGTAAATTTTAAGTTTGGGGGTGTGTGCATGTTTGTGCTAGTTCCTGCTATTTAGAAAAAAAAAAGAGAAAAAAATTAATTAATTTTTTGTAGTTATAGGTAGTAAAACATAAGTCCAAATGATGAGTTTGTTTCTTTTAGGATGAAATCTTAAAAATCATAAGTGCCAATTTTCTCTTATCTGATGTCTTGAGTAGGTGATCTGGGTTAGACTCGTAAGCACCTAAAAGTAGGTTTTTAGCAGTAATAGTCTAAGTATTTGACAAAGTGACCAGTTGAGAAGGTTGTTAGATGATGAATGACCATTTTCTTAGATGTATGTCTCGGTTTGATAATGTTATAATATATGGTATGGCTAAAAAAAGAAGAAAAAATGAATGAAAAAAAATTTGTTGGAAAAAAAGTTTTAAAAAGAAAAAGAAAATAATGAAAGAAAAAAATGAGAAGATAAACCACTTATAACCGATAGGCGTGAAGCTACCCATGGACGCGTGTTAGGACCACCATGAGGAGAAATGCTACCTTAAAGGGTGGGTAAGTAAAAAAATAAAGAAAAAAGACAAGTTATATCATATTGAGCTCAATAGGCAAATACATAGTATTTTTAGATATCTAAGTTGGTTTAACCTATCAGATGTCAATTTTTGAGATGAAATCATTAAGTTGACATACTTAATAATCGAGCTATGGCCGGATCTTTTCACACACTCTGTGAGTCTGAATTAGATGATTTATCAATAACTTGGATTTGAGTTGTGTTGAGTACATTAAAGGTTCTTTGGTTTCGTTACTGGGCATTCTCTAAGGACGATATTATGTGTAACTCGTAGGACGATTTTGTTTTATTTTTATTTTTATTTTTGTATTTTTGTGTGAATGCATGTGTGTGTTGAATGAGTTTGTGGGTGTCGTCATTGTAAGCCCTCGTGAGACTATAACTCGTCCCCTAGGGCCGTCTCGGGGTTTAAAGTCTTGTTCCATATGATAAATACAATTGTGATCCCTACAAAAGTGGCTTTGTATAGTTTATTTACAGTTTGTTTATTTTATTTTATTTATTTTTGTTTTGCTCGAGGACTAGTAAAATGTTAAGTTTGAGGGTGTGATGAGCAGTTAATATACATATATTTCTCGCCCCTTTATCTTAATGTTTTGAGAGTTAATTCGAGTTTTATGAGCTTTTTGAGGAATTCTTTATGTTTTTATAGGATGAGATACATATGGAATGGCATGGGTCTGAAACGTCGATAAATCAAGGTGTTTTGCACCAGTGACCTCCTAATTCACACACCCTTTAGTATTTTGGCCATAAAGTTTCCATACAATGTCAAAATAAGGTCATTTAAGTGCATTAAAAAGAAAGCTCAATTATCTACAATTTGTAGTTTATGCCTAAGACTGAATCAGACTTTATCATGGTAAAAGATGAGCTTGAAAATATAGGATGTAATCTGTCTCCCATTGGCTCGCCAATGAGCTCCCATTAGCGCGCCAATAAGGCTCGAAATTGGCTTTTTGCTCTCTGCCATTGGCGCGCTAATATGTCTGAAAATCCTAATTTGAGTAGAATTCAAAGATTCTTAAGAAGTAAAACCCCCATGACCTCCTATATAAACACAAGTCCGTCACATACCCTAAAAAAGCCTCATAACCCAATTTTGGAGTTTCAAAGCATAGAAGAACGCCTAGAGAAGGGCAATGACGAGTGCTTTAATTGGGGTTGGAGATTGAAGGCGAAGATTGCAAACAATAGTTCGTTCTTCACTTTTCTTTCTAGTTTATCTTTTATAAGTTCTTGTTTTTTTTTTATCAAAAATGATTAGCTCGTTTTTATTGATTATCATGAGTAGTTAAATCATTTATCTAGGATTATAATGGATCTTAAGCACTATATCTAATTAAGTTGCATATTTTTACTATTCTGGATTTGTTTTGTAATTGTTTATTATTCTCTGTGTTTGATTGCATATTTTATTATCTGGCCAACAATAAAATAGTCGTGGTAAATCTTTAAGAACTCGACGGAGGAAATTTGGGTTAGCCATGAGAATAATAGCACATGATCTCATTCTTTTGAATAGATTTCCTTACAAGATAGATATATAACATGTGTAGCTAATATTAGAACTCGTTCATAATGAATTTGGGTTAAGTTAATAACATTGACATATAATTAATTGGTTTAATCAGAATATATTTACGTGGCCATCGAACGGACTTGTAAATAGTTTAGTGTTCTAAGTTAATGATTCATAATAATAACATAATTGATTGAAAAGTATATGAGCTTATTGTTTATGTGCTTAGGTGAAGTTACAACTCTAGGTTTTTCTCGCATATAAAGTTTATCTCCAAAATTATTGTTTACTCTTTATTTATCTTTCAATTAATTTTAAATTAATCAATTTCTCTCGCAACCAAAAATTTAGTTTAAGTTAAGTAAGTTACTTTTAGTATTGATAATAAAAATATTAAGTAACTCTGTATACGATATCCAATTAATAATCACTATATTACTTGAGCGATATATACGCTTATAAGCAATATAAAATTGCGAGAAAGTATCGTTTACTTTAAACAATAGTTTCATTATTGTTGAAACACTTGAACAATAACAATTAATCAATCACCTTCTCTTGTTTTTGCTTCCAAGCAACAATGTAAAATAAAACAGAAATCTGAAGAAAAATCCCCAAGCAACAAGAATCCAAAGGCAACTCCATTTGCTAACATCTGTGATTCCCTGTTGCACCAAAATGTCGGAGCCAGTAGTCACACAAGTAGTGCTTGTAATGTTCTTGCCCAAAGCGCTACTCATGCTTTTCAACAGCTTCAATTTCACAGACATGGGCACAGCACCAAGCGGTGTGTTATCGAATATTTGCAAGCCGCGGACAAAGCATTTGTTTGGATCAGCAAATTCATTTTGTAAAACTCCTTCGAATGGATATTTCACTAGAGAAATGTAATGAAACCAAATCCAGTAAGGAGGGATCCTGTCCCGAGAAATGAAGAAGCCGCTGAAGAGGAGGAAGTAAGCTAATATAGCTACAACGACAGTGAAGCCTAGTATAACATGAGACACTATGCCGGAAAGAAATGTAACGAATGAGCTTCCGGCCCAGAATGAGGCCAAGATGATGAAGAAGAAGAATGTGAACCCTGAGAAGCCGCCTGCGAGGCCAACAGCCCAATAAGTTACGGCAGCAAAGGTGAGAGACAGGATGATCAAAGACGGAATGGAGATGATGGAATAAGCAAGAACGTATGATGAGCGGCGGTAAGCATTGTAAGCTGTTTCTCTCATGAAAATGTAACGTTCTTGAAGAAAAACTGGGATTGCTTCAGCACAAGTGTAGAATGTTGTGGTCATGGCGAAAGCTAGGAAGCCTATTCGTTCCTGGACCCCTTTGGGTGAATTGTCAAGTTGCCAAAAAATTGTAGCCAAGATTATTCCAGTAATAAGAACGGCTCCGAATCGAATTCCGAATAACTCAGGCATTCTTCTTGAGTTTAGGAGCGATCTTCTTGCAATTACTAACATTTCAATCCAAAATGGGTTGGCAAAAGTTGGAACTGAGGATGTCAAGCTAGCGCCGGCTTCAGAACTGGCCCCGGAGACAAGCTTACCTCTTGAAACGCTTTCCCTTATTGCATCAGTAAGTGAAAGACTTGATTTATTGGATTCGGTATTCTTCGGATTCTTTGTGCTCTGCCAAGACTTGTTGAACTCGACTAAGTTTTTAGTTCCGCCAGGAGTTTCTTCAAGTTCACGAATCAAATCAAGAGCAAACTCAGTCCTGTTTTCATTCTCAGGAATTGGATGACCAAACTGCGCAAAAAATTCAGGAAGATTTGCTGGCGGCCCTCCATAGACTGTATTTCCATGTGAAAGAAATATCAAACGATCAAATAAGCTTAAAATTCTGTAACTTGGTTGGTGAACAGACATAATAACAATGCTTCCGCTCTGTGCAATTCGCTGCAAAACTTTAACAACCATAAAAGCACTTGTTGAGTCGAGACCTGAAGTTGGTTCGTCGAGAAATAACAGAATTGGGTCGTGAATTATGTCAATACCAATAGAAACTCTCCTGCGTTCACCTCCAGAGATTCCCCTGTGTCCTTCATCACCAATCACAGTTTTTGCTGCATTCCGCAGGCCTAGCTGATCGATCAGAGCTTGTACTCTTGCCTTCTTTTTTCTTTTTGAAAGCGAACGAGGAAGCCTAAACTCGGCAGCAAACATGAGGGTCTCTTCTACAGTTAGCATTGGAAACAAAAGATCATCTTGCATTACGTAAGCAGAAATCACCTTCAAAAGACTAGACTCCAAAACTTCACCATTCAAATTCACAGTCCCTTTCAAGCTCCCCTTTGAAATCCTGTCCGCTAAAGCATCAATCAACGTTGATTTTCCCGACCCACTAGCCCCAAGAACGGCCATGATTTCACCTTCTCTGGCTTCACCTGATATATCATTTAGCAAGACCTTCTCCGGTGAACCAGAAGATCCCTTTCCGCAAAAGGGAAGCACCAGTTTTTGACGAATTTTGACACTGTATGTTAAGTTATTAAAGGTAAGAACAAAAGGGTACGAAGTTGGCATAGAGCTACAAGCATGGCTAAGCTCGACTCGATGATGATGATCAACTGCAGTGTTGTCTCTACGCTTTAAAATCTCAGCAAGCGAGGGAGAAAGTGTTTTTGGATACTTTTGGAGCTCAACTGGATGGTTTTGGATAAAAACTGAAAGGTTGTCGCCGGAAGCCATGTTTCAGCCACCCAAACTGAGATATTAGTGGATATTTCTATTGGTGTTGTCCAGTTGCAGGACTCATTATGCAAAGTAATTTATAGAAGAAATGGTTAAGATGATTGCTTTAGTGTATATTTACCATGCAATTATTATTTACTATGCAAAGTATATCGATTAATTTTGGGTTCAAATAATCCTGTTGCGTATCATAGAATTGATTTTTTTTCCCTATATATTTGAAAGTGGATCGGACCCATTTGGGGTCCAAATATTTCAAATGTACATCACATAATTAATTTAAGAGAATCGGTTAGGTTTTCAATTGTAAATTAATATTAATAGATTGTAATGTAAAATACAAATTAGATTCTGATATGTACAAATTATTAAGTGCAAACACCGAATTTTAAAATCTCGATTCATGAATTTCAATGCATTGATCATGTACCTTTTTCTCTAAGAAGTTGAGCAAATTCTTTGGTTTTTCGCAATTCTACAATTCTTTAGTTAATGAATTGTGTATGCCTAAAGATAATGTAGACTACTAGGGCCCAGAATTTAATTTATATTCAATGAAAGGGAACTTTAGTAGATAGGATGATAATTATAATTTTTATTGTCATAAGGTTTTGAAGTTACTAAGAAGAGTGTAACAAGGAATTTAATAATGCATGATTTTGGTGACGATTTGTTGCTTAAATAATTATATTATTTAATTCTTCACCAATGAAGGCAATTAATTAACCATAAGTGATCATTCTTTAATTGGATATTTATTAGCCAATTTAGGGTCACAAAAGTTTGGTAAGATGTCAAACAAATCTAGGGATGGTAATTTCACCCCGCAAAGTGCAAGCACACAAACCCGTTGGTTCCCGTCCGATATGGGTAGGATTTGGTATGCCTTTTAGCGAGTAATGGACGTGTTTGATATTACAAATCAAAATCTGTTACTGGTATTAGGCAGATTTGGTAAATTGATAAACTTGGAGGATACCCGCATTGGGTATCCGCCAACCTGCCACTCTTTTTTTTATTATTTTATTTAGATGATTTTTTGTAATATTTATTTAGGAATAAAATAATTAATTTGAGAAAACTTAATTTATATCAACTATAAAAACCGTGAAAACTTAATTTTAATTCATTATTACTCTCCACTACAAAAAGTAAATTCATTCTCAGTGGCCCGGCCGCACTCTCCTTTTACTCTCCAGGCATGTTTTATTTTTCCTTTTTTTTTTTTTACATATATAAATATGTATAAGTTTAAAACATATCATTTGGATTTTTATTATGATGTGTGTTGACGGTGGATTTTGGTCTCAGGGTAATACGGGAATATCACCTCCGAGGGAATCCTCCTTCAACTGTGAATTTGTTTGGTTATGGGGGACCAAAAACAAATTTAGCGGAAAATAAGAAAATACTCCAATCAGACAAGGTGACTTAACGTGGTTCGGCGGATTTTGAGATCCGACCTACGTCCACGGACAAGAACAGGGTGGTACTCTTTTATTGCTCAAATATGCCTCTCGGGCCTCTTTGTTCTTACAAATCAGAACTTTTTGATTCTAATCTCTCACTCTTGTGATGATTTTCAGATGCCTTCAACTTTTTTCTACACTCACTCTACCCTCCTATTTATAATGGTGAAGAAGCCAGATTCCTATTTGTACAAGAATTCCCAATTGGAGATGGTCTCCTTTTCCTATCAGGATTCCTAGTCAAAACTATTCCCTTTTCCCATAAGGATTCCTAATCAAAACTATATTTACTTCCTTTATCCTATTAGGATATTAAGTTATTACTTTACCCCATTAAAGTAGGACAACTTATCCCTTTTCCGCAAGAATAGGATGCTTTATCTTCCTGAGCATGCCTCGTCATGTGCTCGGTCTTCATGAGGTCGGTCATGATAGCCATTTGTACTGAGAATGCTGCTGTCGATCTGATAATGCTCGGTCATCCGATCTCAAGTGCTCGACCATTTAGTATAAAGTGCTCGGCCTTTTACCGTCAAGTTGTCGGCTTTAACGGTCTCGATCAATGGAGTTACCCCTTTTACCCCTGTCGTGTTGTTTAAATAACATAGCGCCCGAAAAACACCATCAACAATGTGTTTACTAAGAACTGGTATATGATTGTGTACATGTGCCATGTTACACAGTCTATTTAAAAAAAAAATTAATTGGGTATTTGGTAGAATTTGAAGAACAGTGAGCATATTTGAATTAAGGTATTTTATGAAAGATAGGTTTTAATAGAATTTGTTTAATTTGAGATTTTAATTGGTTATTTTAACAACATAAAATAATTGAAATGTTGATTGTTGATTTTAAGTTCGATAATGTTTAAAAATATATGTTTGAATCCATAATTTTAATTATTAAGTTCTGTTGACGGTGGATTTTGGTCTCAGGGTAATACGGGAATATCACCTCCGATGGAATCCTCCTTCAACTGTGAATTTGTTTGGTTATGGGGGACCAAAAACAAATTTAGCGGAAAACAAGAAAATACTCCAATCAGACAAGGTGACTTAACGTGGTTCGGCGGATTTTGAGATCCGACCTACGTCCACGGACAAGAACAGGGTGATACTCTTTTATTGCTCAAATATGCCTCTCGGGCCTCTTTGTTCTTACAAATCAGAACTTTTTGATTCTAATCTCTCACTCTTGTGATGATTTTCAGATGCCTTCAACTTGTGCCTCTACACTCACTCTACCCTCCTATTTATAATGGTGAAGAAATCAGATTCCTATTTGTACAAGAATTCCCAATTTGGAGATTGTCTCCTTTTCCTATCAGGATTCCTAGTCAAAAACTATTCTATTTTCCCATAAGGATTCCTAATCAAAACTACATTTACTTCCTTTATCCTATTAGGATATTAAGTTGTTACTTTACCCCATTAAAGTAGGACAACTTATCCCTTTTCCGCAAGAATATGATGCTTTATCTTCCTGAGCACGCCTCGTCATGTGCTCGGTCTTCATGAGGTCGGTCATGATAGCCATTTGAACTGAGAATGCTGTTGTCGATCTGATAATGCTCGGTCATCCGATCTCAAGTGCTCGGCCATTTAGTATAAAGTGCTCGGCCTCTTACCGTCAAGTTGTCGGGTCGGCTTTAACGGTCTCGATCAATGGAGTTACCCCTTTTACCCCTGTCGTGTTGTTTAAATAACATAGTGCCCGAAAAACACCATCAACATCTGTCCCCTAGTTCTCGGTAACAACGAGTTTGTGAGTTGATGCCGGGAACTATAAAAAAAGATGGTGTGCTGATCGCCTTGCTGGTGGTCGCTCCAGAAATCACCGAGAAATTGTCTTTGCCATCAACTAAGTCTTCTGTTTCTATCTTCATATCCTCGGTTATTGGAGATGCTGACTCTATTCAGAACGATTCTCCACCTCAAAGCAAATTGCTTACTTGGGTTGTTCCATCAGGAGATGAAGTTTCTCTTGTTGTCCAAACTAAAAATGACTCCTCCTCTGTAATATCTGTACCAGAGATTTGGGGGTCCTGACCCCTGACTGATCCAATCTCGATTGTGAGGAGAAAATTTTGCCTCTGAGCTAACGATGATGTGCTCGGTGGCATGTGATCCTGTCTCGAGCTGTGAGAGATGGTCAGGCCTGGGGGAACGTTACGTCCCCAGTCCGAAGGACTGACTCGGTGGGACGCAACCCGACCCCGAGCTGAGAACGACACTTAGACCTGAGGGAATGTTACGTCCCCAGTCCGAAGGGCTGACTCGGTGGGACGTACCCCGACCCCGAGCTGAGAAAGGTACTTGGACCTGGGGGAATGTTACGTCCCCAGTCCGAAGGGCTGACTCGGTGGGACGTACCCCGACCCCGAGCTGAGGAAGACACTTGGACCTGGGGGAATGTTACGTCCCCAGTCCGAAGGGCTGACTCGGTGGGACGTACCCCGACCCCGAGCTGAGAAAGGCACTTGCACCTGGGGGAATGTTACGTCCCCAGTCCGAAGGGCTGATTCGGTGGGACGTACCCCGACCCCGAGCTGAGAAAGGCACTTGGACCTGGGGGAATGTTACGTCCCCAGTCCGAAGGGCTGACTCGGTGGGACGCAACCCGACCCCGAGCTGGGTGAAAGACTTGGGTTCTGGGGGAATGTTACCTCCCCAAACCAAAGGAGTGGCTCGGTGGGACGTAACCCGACCCCGAGTAGAATAACCAAGTGTCCTCGGCGGAATGAAATCCAGCCCCGAGCCGAATAAAAAAGTGGCCTCGGCGGAACGAAATCCAGCCCCGAGCCGAATAAACAAGTGGCATCGGCGGAACGAAATCCAGCCCCGAGCCGATTAACCAAGTGGCCTCGGCGGAATGAAATCCAGCCCCGAGCACTGGTTAATCCTTGGGACTTATTCAGATGGGAAGTGTATCCACCTTTGAAGCCCTACCGAATCTGGCATGGGCGTCCCTCTGCCAAACCGGCGAAAAACAAAAACAAGATTCTGGAAAATAAAATAAAAAGGCGGGGGTGACTTAGCACTTATCCCAAGACAAAAACGTTCGCAAGCATAAACAACAACATGGATGCCTCAAAACAGCGTCCCGCCCGAGGTCTCCAAAACACAATTCTGAATCTTTCAATTCAGTGTCCCGGCGAACCAGGATTCGGATCAGAAGAGCGTTTGAATGGTAAGGGCACATCCTCTACACGTCGGTTCACTGGGGAGCATGTGTATTGTATGAGGGCTCCTCATTACCACGCTGGAGCAGGCACACGCCACAGGGGCATAACGCATCCCCGTGCTGTGTCTCTCGCGGATCCGGATGATGAATGGATCAAAGAGTGTCTGGGATACCAATGGCATATTCCTCCTTAGTTCCGGCATCACTGGAGCTAGCAATCGTCACAGGGGTGTCATCACCCCCCGTGCTATGCTTTCCCACGGATCCATTACATCGGGTATGTGAGGATCAAAAGAGTGTTCGACACATTAAGGGCATGTTCCTCCTTATGTTCGGTAACACTGGAGTAAGCAATCGCCACAGGGGTATCATCCCTCCTTGTGCTATGCTTCTCACGGATCCATTACATCGGTATGTCCCTGAGGACCCCGAGCTAGAGAGATACTTGGCTCTGGGGGAATGTTCCGTCCCCAGACTAATGAGAATGACTCGGTGGGACGTAACCCGACCCCGAGCTGAAAGAGGTACTTGGCTCTGGGGGAATGTCCTGTCCCCAGACCAATATGCATGACTTGGTGGGACGTAACCCGATCCCGAGCCGGATAACTGAATGACCTCGGTGGGGCAAGGTCAAGCCCCGAGCTGCCCAATTCTTCATTGCTTGGTCGTTTCTTTTTGTATTTAGGTGCTAAGTTTGTCTCCGGTTTTTGAGTAGGTCTTTCTATTTATGTTTTAAGAAAGTGGCCGAGAACCTTTTTTTTTTTTTTTTTTTTTTTTTTGAAAAGAGAAAGTTTTTATTCATGTTTCGGGGACAAACTGCCCTTTTTCAGTTGAATTGGCGGCCACATGCTCTTTGTCTGGTCGTCATAACCTCGTGGTCAATGTATTTGTTCAGATATCCGTTTCGTGCTAGATCCTCCATTTGTTCTCGCAGATCTTTACATCCGTCCGTTGCATGTCCTCTGGAGTTGTGGTGTATGCAATAAGCCTTTTGGTTCCTTCTGTCCGGGGGGAACCTCCTTTGGTCGGGTTCCACTAAGAGGCCTTTCCCTTGGATCTCCATGACAATTTGTCCCAGTGGTTTTTTTAGGGGAATGTATGCATCTTCCCTGACCACATGGTTAACTTGGGTCGGCGCTCTTCTCTCCTGATTGTCCCGGTGCAGTGGCTTGAATTCTTTGTGTTTCGGGGGTGGTCTTCTGGATTCTTTTTCTGTTCGGCGTTGGGCGCCCTCCCTTGTGGTTCTATCCCTGATGTTGTTCCCTTTCCGGGACACTTTCTCTTCGTTCTCTAACAAAACGAACTTCCGGGCAACCTCCAGGGCGGTGGCGTAGTCCGGGGTGTCCCGGATCCTTAGGTGGGTCCATAGTCTTCCGACCCTCAAGGCTCCTTTCAAGCTTTCCAGGGCTTCAGGGGATTCATACCCTCCGACTTCGAGTACCATATTATGGTACCTTTCAATAAATATCTTCAGAGGTTCATCGTCTCCTTGCTTCATGAGCCGGAGTTCTCCAATCGTCTTTCTGGGGACACAAGCCCCCTTGAAGTGTCGTATGAATGACTTCTTCAGTTGCGTGAAGCTGCTGATGCTTCTTGGGGCTAAGCTCCTGTACCATAGAATGGCTGGTCCGGCCAGAGTTAGGGGGAACACTTTGCAGATGGCGTCCCCTGTTACCCCTTGCACTTCCATCAGCAGGGTGAAACTTTCAATGTGGGCTTAGGGTCGGTATGGCCTTTGTACGGTGTCATGGTCGGCATGTTGAATCTCTTCGGGAATTTTTCCGATTTTATTTCCTCCGTGAGGGGGGACTCATCTTTGACGTCCTGGATATCCCCTCTGTTTGCGTTGGGGTATACTCCCCATTTGATCAGCTCCTCCCGTAACCAAGATTTCATACCGCTGTCCCTGGTTCCATGTCGCCCTCTGAGGTTTCTTTTCTTTCTGCTATCTTGGGAGCGGCGCTTCTCAGGGTCGGCGTCGTCCCGTACCTCTTCGGTATGTTCTTTTCCTCTCATCCGGGTACTGTGAGGGCTATCGTAGGAGGGATCTGGTGATGATTTGTCATCTTCCTCCTCCCATGTGTCCTCGGTTTGGGAATCCCTTTGTACTACCACGGATCTCACCCTGTAGGGTTCCCTCCTTTGAGGTCTGTCGTCTTCGCTTGTATCAACAATTCTCTTTCCTTCCGCTATCTCACTCCTTCGCCGGCTAGTCCCGGCCTCGAATTTTCCGTCGCGTGCTCCTTCCATCCTTTCCAACGGTCTACTATGGTTTTTAGTAGAGTTTGGTTTTCCTCCCTTTCCTTCCTAAGGTTTTCCTCGATCTTTTTTTTCATCCAGTCTGCAGCCGAGCTCCCTGATGATTGTTGGTTTCCGCCTTCCGCCATTTGTCTTATTACGCGAGTTGCTTTTCGTAGAGTTCCCCACAGACGGTGCCAACTGTTGACGGTGGATTTTGGTCTCAGGGTAATACGGGAATATCACCTCCGAGGGAATCCTCATTCAACTGTGAATTTGTTTGGTTATGGGGGACCAAAAACAAATTTAGCGGAAAACAAGAAAATACTCCAATCAGACAAGGTGACTTAACGTGGTTCGGCGGATTTTGAGATCCGACCTACGTCCACGGACAAGAACAGGGTGGTACTCTTTTATTGCTCAAATATGCCTCTCGGGCCTCTTTGTTCTTACAAATCAGAACTTTTTGATTCTAATCTCTCACTCTTGTGATGATTTTCAGATGCCTTCAACTTGTGCCTCTACACTCACTCTACCCTCCTATTTATAATGGTGAAGAAATCAGATTCCTATTTGTACAAGAATTCCCAATTTGGAGATTGTCTCATTTTCCTATCAGGATTCCTAGTCAAAACTATTCTATTTTCCCATAAGGATTCCTAATCAAAACTACATTTACTTCATTTATCCTATTAGGATATTAAGTTGTTACTTTACCCCCCATTAAAGTAGGACAACTTATCCCTTTTCCGCAAGAATATGATGCTTTATCTTCCTGAGCACGCCTCGTCATGTGCTCGGTCTTCATGAGGTCGGTCATGATAGCCAATTGAACTGAGAATGATGTTGTCGATCTGATAATGCTCGGTCATCCGATCTCAAGTGCTCGGCCATTTAGTATAAAGTGCTCGGCCTCTTACCGTCAAGTTGTCGGGTCGGCTTTAACGGTCTCGATCAATGGAGTTACCCCTTTTACCCCTGTCGTGTTGTTTAAATAACATAGTGCCCGAAAAACACCATCAACAAGTTCAATAAATTTTATTTTATTGATTTAAGTATTTGAAATTTAAGAACCGCCAAAATAGATAATGAGTGAGTTTGGTTTTTTATTTTGTGAGTGTATATGAATTTGATATATGCAAACTCACACCAAAACCCACCCGCTTTCATCCCTAAACAAATCCTTCGTTTCACACTGATTCACTTTTCTTCTTGCTAATTTCAAAGCTATTTATTTAACTTTATGTGTTTAGTTGCATTTGTTTATGTTCGCACAATTTTTTGTTAGTACACGTGTAAGGTTCAAACCTCCTGAGACACAGTCCTGGAAATGGGTGATTGATTCCAAGAAAATGCCTCCAATGGGCACAAGCACACAGATTACAACCATAAAATTACAAAGCTAAGAAATTAAACTACTTGCTTATTTTGAGTCTTTTTTCTTCTTCTTCTTTTTTCTCTTCTGTCACTACACCTGAGCCTTTTATAGCACATGGTCCTGCTAATCGTTCAAGCGATTTTGCTGACTTCAGCCCATTAAACCCCCACGTTTCCTACTCGCATGAAACTGTTGAATCATGCGCACAACCGCTGGATCGTACGTGCAACTGCTGGATCGTGTGTGCAACTGCTGGATCGTGTGTGTAACTATTGGATAACTTGCTAGATCGTGAGGATAACTGCCTATTGGTACAATAATCGTTAAGTGCACCGGGCCAAACGCATGGTATCTTCGCATATTCATTTTTTTTTCATCGTTCCTTACTTGTTGGAAGGTCATTGCTCGAATCGTCCTGAGTTGAGTCTTTTGGGGTCAATCCATCATTCGTTCATCGTCCAGGACATCTTTCGTCCTTTGATATTTATTTTGCTGTTAACAATTGTCCCCCCAAATACGCCTTGATCGATTTGAGAAATGAGATCGAGGCAGTATGTCTATGTTAATTTGGGCTCATGCTACTGGCCGCTTTATTGATTCGATCCACTGACCTTTCACCTTTGTTTTTTATCGTCATTTGTACGTTCAAAGACATATTGTTTACATCTCACATGCAGATCTATCATTTCCCTAATAAATGTGTGACATCTCCCATCACGTCTTGTCGAAAACCATCATTGCGTTAATTAATGTGCCGCTTTTCGCGTCACAACCATGTCACGTCACGTCTGGCACAGCCTTTCCATTTTCCCGCTGTTTCTTTTTCCCTCGAATTGGGTCATGCCACATGTCCTAGGGCAAACCTTCATTTTGGTTATTTAAACCCAACTCCTCTCTTTTTATAGTTTTACCTTCTATTATCTTTTTCACTGCTATCTGCAAATCCCTTCACAGCATCACTTACCTGCTATGACATCTTCATCCTCTGCTCCTAAAAAGAAAAACACCTCGACCTTCAAAGATTACCAGGCCACTTTGGACGACCATTCGGTTAGTGTCTTTGGGGTCCACACTCTTGATGAAACCCACAAACTGTGCTCCTTCGGCTCCATTTTTCTTAATGATGACGCCATCGCCACAGCTCCATTGGCCCAACTATTCCCTTCTATTTCTAACCTGCCATTTTCAGAATCTCTGAGTATTTCTCCTTTAAATCAGTCTAGTCCCATCCGTACCTGGCCCAAGTATGATTCTTCATTGAAAATTGGTTTCAGCGTATGAAGTCACATGTAGACACATGCTCTTTCTTTGAAAATAGTGGTATACTCTCTCTCATAGAGCTTTCCCTTGTGTTACCCCCTTTTGATCGAAATCTTTTCCCTATGTTGCTGCTTTTCTAGTCTTCCGATTATAATATTTTCTTTTTCCCTTCCGGCCCTTTGACTATTACATTGCGTGATATCAGTGCCTTGACAGGGTTGGCTCCCTTCGGTGCGACGATTTCTGCTCGTACTAATTTTTGCTTTCCTCCTCCCCAAATGGACACTTCGTCATTTTCTTCTTATTCTACTTTCTTTCGTGCATTCTTTGAGTTAGTCGGTCCGGTCTCGGTGTTGGAGCGTAGCTTTCATTCATTACTGGCTTTGCAAGTATATCATTTGCGTGCTTAGTCAGAAACCCGTGGCGGGTTATCTTCCTATTTCTTCGGACGTTGCCAATGGCCGTCCTTTGGATATGTGCTCATTCATTTTGGCTATTGTTTACCGAGGCCTGACCATTCTCTAAAAACAGCTACGGTTCGTCTCTTCACCCATCGCTTCTGGTCCTCTTTGGCTCATCCAACTTTGGCTCATGGGCTACTTCCCTGTTTTTGGTTCCATTGAGTCCAATCGTTCATTCCCTTGTGTTGGCCTTCTATTTGCCCAATTAGGGCCAACTCCTCTCTTTCCTCGTACCATTTTTGATTATTTTTATGCCCTTTCTTGGATCCCTTATTTTTTCCCTTTTTCATTGGGCGACAACCCTTCCTTCGTTCATGAGCTTCCTCAGTTAGATGGAGATGAATCAGTCAATCTCACCTGGCGTAAATTTTTATGTACCCGTGATTTGATTCACGACATCCTGACCGGGGCTAATGGCAAAGCTGGGGTAAAGGTCTATTCTCCCAACTTTGTCGCTCGTCAATTCGGCCTTGTCCAAGGATGACCCCTTCCATTATTCTATTCTTACTCTACTCTAGCGAAACGCTTTAAAGTTCTTTCACTCTAGAACATCGACCAATGTTTTTCCGAAGTGCGAAACTTATTATCCTCTTTTTCTTGCGACTCTTTCTCCCCTTGTACATCTATCCATCCTCTTTTTGACCATTTTTGCCTGCCAGCCGTGGAAGGCTTTTTTCTCTGCCTTCTTCCATTGTCTTTTCCAGATTTTCTTCTACTTTAAAGCTTCTGAACCAGCTGCGCCGAAAAAACCCGTTGAGAAAGTTGGGCCGAAGAAGGCAGGTTCTAAACATCCTAAAAGGAAACATTCCTCATATGTTCATAGTTCTGATTCAGATGAGCCCATGTTGCGCCGTCGAGCTAATGTATGCTCTTTTTTTTTTAATTGTTGTTCGTTCTTGATCCTTGTATAGGTGTCCCGGACCGAACAATCACCCAGCATGACCGCACCGGCTCAACCTCATCGCCCGAAATTCCAATCGTTCAACACCCCTCAGATGAGGGTGAGGCTTCCGAATGCCCATTCATCAAGGTAGATGTCCAAGGTACGAGGTTAAATCTAGTTATGGGAAGTATGGACCCGCACATAGAGGAGATCTCAATGAATGACCATTTTTTTCGAATATCATCAATTACACACCCTCGTCCCTCTTGTGAAAGAGACAGATGATGAGCTTTCTCAGCTCCATCCTGATGGGTTGTCCCATTGATTTATAGTTGGATTGCGTCGGAGACCAGTCCGTGCAATTTCGTAGGCGGTAGATGGTTTAAGTTGCCATGTGCCTGGAAATCGTGACAATGCTTCATAATTTATGTGATAGCAGTGGGAGTAGTCTCTGTTATATTTGATATAAAGTTTTATATATGATATAAAACTTTAAGACTTGTGAGAAACTCCCATTAGTCGTGCATTGGATATGATCTAATAAAGGACACACCAATACTATATGTATGACAGTTAGTATAACTGTTTGATAGTTAGTGTGTCTCTTGTATATAGTATTTATCTTTCGTAAATGATGATTCCTTTGTCGAAAGAGAAATTGATTAGAACTTCTAGTCAATCTTATGCATTATAGGATGATGGCATAATGAATACTATATTATGTGCGATTAAAGATATCAATTTAATCGTAATTGTTACGAATTATTTTGATACCCTGCTGACTATAGGATGTGTCTTGAAACATGTTCTTTGTGATCTTTGAGATATTAAGAATGAGTTTCTAATTCATGGAGAATATAATCCGCAACCAATAGGATCAAATTAGTTTTGAGTCTAATTATGACATTAGATGGTCTATGTCATATAAAGTCAGAAAAGAAGCAGTAGAAGTGTCACAGATGATTCTATTATATTAGTGGAATTACTTGTAACTTATGAAGTATTAACTTATGAAGTTACAAAGTGACCTTATAGATTAGAAGTTTTTATATTAGGATTGTGCTTACGGTTGTCTGTAAAGTATTTTAGATTTGATCTTTAAATACATAGAAAACTTTAAAAGCTATAGCACAATATTGATATCGCATCTGAGTCATATTGATGTAGAACTTGGATTCTAAAAAATATGAATGATGATGGTTAAGGGAAACAATTGGGTTTGTTGGACAGACTCAATTTATTAAAGCAGACATACTTGTTGTTGTCTACCTCTTGAGTGCTAGGTGAGCTCTTGAGGGCCATGGGTATGTGATACACATTGAGATGTGTATATGATACCGTGGATTGACACTAGAGCAAATGGGAGAAATTTTTAGGGTTGGTGCTCAGAGTGCCAATTCGGATCGTATTTATGTCTGATTCATAAATACGAATAATTCTTTTTTCCATAATTACTTATTTAATAGTAGCACATCTTGTCTTTTATACACATATTCGATCTAATTGCGATTAGATATCTAATTATGATTAGATTGAAACTAAATCTGATTTAGTGATACGTGTATATTAGACAAAGACCCTATGATTTACAACGTAGTGCATAGTTACAACGTAGTTTGTAATTGACATTGGGAAGCGTCATTATAAGTTGTATATCCTTAAATAAAGTTCATGGTCAAGATTTACTAATACCGGTCGGTTAGTAAAATCTGCTGAGACCAGTACATGTCGTATATCGTGACTTGGTCTGATGGTTTATCCCAATGAAC
The DNA here is from genome assembly GCA_019454045.1 of Zanthoxylum bungeanum. Taxonomy (NCBI): domain Eukaryota; kingdom Viridiplantae; phylum Streptophyta; class Magnoliopsida; order Sapindales; family Rutaceae; genus Zanthoxylum; species Zanthoxylum bungeanum. The sequence continues at coordinate 44,217 of SKCR01026442.1, read as the reverse complement.
CATGAGTCTCGGGAGACTCGTATAGACATGTAGGTGTTTATTTGATAAATACTGAACGACTCACTGAAGATTTCCTAATAGATGTACACCAACGTCAATAGGAATCTTCTCGAGTTGAGCGAGCATAGTGATCCTTCGACTTAAGTTACCACAGTGGATATATGAGTTATCCTCCACACTTTGATGGCAGTCACGTCACCGATCTAATTAGATCAAACCTCTGCCTGTTCGTTTAGTGTGGACTGATGCTCATGATATCTTGTGCGTATCAAGATAGAATCCGTCAGTCCTGTGTACAGGGCATAGACATCATACGCGTGTTTGCGATCTAGTAAATCCATGGTCGTGGTATAACTTCAGAAATAAGTTCCGAGTGTTATTTAGAGATCGTAAATTTGAAAGTCGACTATATTATACCATACGGATTTGACGTTCTTATCTATATCACAGGTATAATATGGATAGCCTGTGACGGATGGATTATACGTATGCAATGACATCGACTTGTATAGTTTAGCGAGATTATCCGTGGTCGTCATTATTCATGAGTGGGTGAATTATGGACACGAAATTGGATTTCGTAACGGATAAACCTAAACTTAGAGAGTCCCACAAAATGAAGTGTATTCGTTGAGCACTTGGGAAACATGTTATGAATAGTACAAATTATTTATAATACTTTATCGGATTAAATGAGTTAATTTGAATCGTTTAATCGGTTAAACGAAAACATATGTTTTAGAAGATTTTGGTCAATTTATAATTAATGTGTATTTGTATTTGATACAAAATTTGATTTGATACACATTAATTAATTATCAAATGAGACTTTGACACATACCATTAATATATGTATTTGTTATTTAATGTAAATAAAAATACATATATTATTATAATAATTATATTAATTAATTATTTAGATATTTAAATGTTAAATATTTGAATAGTTAAATAATATCAATATTACATAAATGTTATGCAATATGTTTAATTATTATTGATACATGTGGCATGTTTTAATTAAGCTTAAGTGTGCAAATTTGATTTGTCAAACTTAGAGCTTATCTTATCTTGTTTTTAATTTAATGAAATTAAAATACAAAAATGACCAAACTACCCTTGGAAAGTCGGTAGTCATTCTTTAAAAGGATTTTTTTTCCTTTTCACTTAGAAAGCTTCCATGGCCGAACAACACACCCTCCAAAAGCTCTCAAATGGCTTGATGATTCAAGATGAGAAATGAAGAAAAATCAAGAAATAATGCTAATGAATTAGAGGATTAAAGGTAATTTTAAAATCCCTAAGCTTAGAAAATATGTTTCTTATTTCTTGATGATCTAGTGAGATCTAGGGTTTCTTCATTTCTATAAATTTGGGGCTTTTGGTTTTGGAGGATGGAATTGGAAGCTTTGTGCATGTGTGAAGTTATTTTGGATGATATTATTGTAATATTGATTCAATTTTATCATTTGATGATAAGTTGTCATTCTAGAGTGTTAAGACCACTCTTGTAATACCTAGAATTGTTCTTGGGTACTTCATTGGTGGTGACTTGAATTGGTGTTGTGATTAATTAGATTAATGTTGAAAAAGTTGGATTAAAGCATGAAAATTTGATAATTTTTGTTGCCAAATAAGATATGGAAAAAATGAGTTGTTTGTGATGCAAATGATGTCATTTGAATGTATTGGATGTGTTTTGGGTGTTATAACAATTTCCGGAAATTATTTCGGAGTTCAAATAAGCGAAAACGACGAAAAATAGCGTTACCGGGTGACTTTTGAGCCAACCGGGTGACGGCTGCCCAAACAGTGAAATGGTCACTGTTCGGGCAGCCCATGAACTGCCCTAATACTATTGGGACTGACCTGGGCAGCCCCCATGTGTATTGGGTAGTCGGTTCGGTCAAAAACGTATTTTAAGCCATTTTGCGGAAAAACGTTTTCGTAAAAGTTTCACGATGTTTCTTGGTTATTTATGTCGTTATTTGTAGGGATGGGCAAAAAAACCGACCGAACCAAACCAAACCGTAAACCGAACCAAACCGTACTGAATTTACGGTTTTTTTCTAACGGTTCGGTTTGTGGTTCGGATTGGCCCACCCCAAACGGTTTACGATTCGGTTCAGGAGCTAATCCGAACCGCACCTGTTAAACCGAACCGAACCGTTATAATTAAAAAAATTTATATATTTTTATAAAAAATTTTATATTTTTCTTTAAATTTTATTATATGTTTTCTTTTTATTAGTATGTTAATATTTTTATTCTTAAATTTTTTGTTAATATTTTTATTTGTTAATATTTTTATTCTTCAATTTATTTGTTAATACTTTTATTCTTAAATTTTTTGTTTTACGGTAGCATCATTATTCTTGAAAGTAAGATGTTGGCAAACACTGAATCTTGCACAGCAGTGGTGTCAAATTTATTTTCTGCTTTACACTACTACCATGTACATTTCAGATGGATATCAGCACTCTGAAAAACAATAATAATAATAATTTATACACAAACACTTGGTGTGATGAGCTCACCGACCACTTATATCACCATTGCAACATCAGAAAGTAATGGCATGAATAAAGTGCAGTTGAAATTGAAGGGATAGCAGACATTTCCTACCAGGTAGTCAGAAACAGGAGAGGCTGGAATCAAGGATTTTCTGCATTTTGGAATGTAACATTGCATACTCACTCCACCAGCTGCTAGCTAGATGGCACTGTACAAGGTACCCGAAACAAGCACAACACTTTGTCGTGCTGATACTAAATTGAGACCATATGATCATTCTCCGAGATAGTGGCCCACCTTCTTAAACACCACAAAGTCCTTCAACTGTCACTTAGCAGGACTTTCTCTTGTACTGGCTTTGTGCCAGGCTCAACAGGAAGTCCGTAAATATGTGCTCATATTCCGGCATTTTCCCATAGCCTGCGAAATTTTCAATACCAGTTCCCAGTGCTATTTAGTATATTGCTTACAGTTTCTGTAAGCAATAAATAAAATAGCTATAATAAAAGAACGATGATGAAAAATAAAATCCAACTTACCAGGGAAGTAATTTATGTCAATGACATAAAAATGATCTCTAGTCCCATGTTCTCTGATAATATCCAGATTGAACAGCCGGAGACCCTACATATGGATGGATATCAATAATGACATACTATTCATTTATGGTAGCTTTTAAGGAACACTGATCAAGACGGGACGACTGGACATACTCTTTAGTAGTATGTCTTTTAGTGGACACTAGGGTTTTAATACTATGGGTAATAAAACTCTTATGATGATAAATATTGTACGAACTCAACAAAAGTAAGGACGACTCACTAATTTATGCATCTTTTGGGACATGAGAGTATTCTACTAAGTTTTCTATTTTTGACGCAATGGTTTTTGAACAAGATCTAGATAAAGACATAGAAGACGAAAGACGAACTAATTCTAAGATAGTATTATTATTACATAAGGATTCTGTGGGTGTATACATGATTCTAGGATTATCCTCTCTACCCACCTCTATTCTATCCATACCTCATATTCCTCTCGGGAAACTGTCGGCGCATCGAACTTCTCTAAGAGGCAATTCCATTATTTTAAATCAAATCAACAAAAGCAATATGTTTTCTTGACTTTTTCAATGCCAACAACAATTTTGCCATTTAATAACTGATAAAGCAATTTTGATTTTTAAAAAAAAAATTGTTGGCTACCGAAAACAATGACTTCAATAATGCAAAATTAATTTTGCTACTTATTTGCCTTCCCTTATCCTCTGAAATCCCATATCTGAATTTCTATATACCATATTTCAGTTTTAATAAATCCTAAAATTTACAGATCTGATTTAATAATTAATCCAATAAATTTTATGTGTTTAAAAATTGGATCAATTATTAATAACCATCAACAAATCAAAATAAATATGGATCTAACAAAAATCATCCAGAAAAACTCATCATATTTTTCTTAACTTTACGAAAAATCCATTGATTCTAAGATTGTGTTTCTGAAGCTCTAATACCACATGTTAAAATTTATTTTACAACATGACCTTTATCACAAGAGCTTGGAATACAATTAAAAAAATTAATCGGATGATTTAGGGAGCATACCTAATTTAGAATCCATATATGTAGTGGAAATTCTTGTAGATATGTTGACAGTTTGCACTGAAGAGATCACCATATGCTCCCCCTTCTTGATAGTGAGAAACTTACTCTCTTTTATTTAAGCTTTCATTATGCCTATAGACTTATATTATGCCTTATGAAGCCATTTCCTTATGCTTCTATTTCTCTCTCTCTTTTTTATTTTCTATGCAATTGCTCTCGGCAATCTCACACACACATAGCCCAACACATATATATAAATGGTGATGAGATATAAGGGTGGTAACGGGTCGAGTTCGGGTCAGGCTTTGGAAAGCCCAGCCCGAGCCCAGATAAAAAAAAAAATTTTGGCCCGGGCCCGGCCATCTGCTCCCGGCCCTACCCGACTTGATATATTTCATTATTATTTTTTTTCCTGAAACTTTCTACTTTGATAAATCCACACGCAATCTTTCTTGTCATCTCTCTCTTCCCTTATTTAACTCTCTTCATCATCAATCATCAATTCTCATAAACATTTCATTTCCCCTGTTTTGCTCTGTTTTTATTTTTGTCATTTCTCATATTTCTTGTATAAAAAACATACAAATTTCACATACCCAGATCATATTTTATTGAGTTGGTGGTGAAGTGAATTCAATTACAAATACTTTGAAGCAACCAACAAAAGGGTATGATTTGAACGCCTTCAATGACAGTTACAAGATGGGAATTAGCAACAACCTCAATAATAGTATCAGCAATTACAACGATATTGGTCTTGGACCAGTTGGGCAAATCGTGGGCTCTGCGTCTCAAAAGAATGTAGAGAGACGAGAGAGAATGTGAGATGTTGTGAAATTGAATTAGGTATTTAGGTTTTAGGTTTACGGTTTTAGGGCTGGCAGGCAGTGGCTGAGAAATCAGAAATTGAATCAAAAAAAATTATATATATATTTTTTTAATTTAAGCCCGGGCCGAGTCCGAGCTTAAATCACTGAGCCCGAGCCGGGCTTCGGTCTCAAGGGCTCGGCCCGGGTTTTTTCCACCCGGGCGGGCCGGATCGGGCCCGGATTTTTCTGCTACCCTTAATGAGATGTGAAGTTTATCAAATAAGCTTCACATCACATCTAATAATGCATTAATAATGAATTTCATAATAAGGAGAGAGAAATATCAAGAGCAAACATAAAGTTTATTGAGTAAGTTATATAGGGGAGTAAGGGTGAGACCTTAACTTACTAATTTATGGAGTGTAATGGGCTCACCCGTCAAAAGCTCATAACAATTTCAAAGCTCACTCTAATGTCCACACATCATTTAATATAGAGTGCAGCCCACTTTATTAGATCAAATAATTGGGCTTCACAATTTATATTACAAAATCAATTATCTTAGTGATTTATTAAAATTTATATCACAATTAATATAAGCTCATAATTAATATTAGAATAAAAAATATTCTACCATGCTAAAAGAAAGTAAGTTACAAGAAAATTTTGGGACATGAAATATAGATTGCAAATCAAGACTACGACTAATTGTAATTATTACAATTCCCGATACTGCTGAGAGAGAACTATATGCCATCTTTACTTTAAAATTTCCGGAGGTAGGCACATATGATGAAACTAATTTATCACAGCTAGTCATATATATGTGGCTCTAAAATCAATAACCATGGTTCTGAAATACTAGTGTTGCCAGTAAGAACAGAGAAAAAGTTACATTTTGTACCGACTGGTTGAGAGATAGTAAGTTGTTTATACAATTGCTCCATTTACCCATTGGTATGGGAGATGGTTGATACAATATTAGTTAGGGTATTGATATTAAAATTCTCTGACTGAGGTCTGATATCCTGATGGCTCATGGTTTCTATCCTTATTCTCCTTCCAGTTTGGTGAGGATTTCCTTAATGCAACTGCATCTCTTAGTATGAACACATATCCACTAGTAGATTTTAAATCTTTTATATCAGATATCCAGTTCGTATTATTGTATTCTTCTAACACAGCTGTATATCTAGTTTAGTGCAATCCATATCTATGAGTATACTGTAAATAATTAAGTATTCTTGTTATTGCTTTCTAGTGGTCAACTCCTGTTGTGATTAAACACACACGAATAGAGGTGAATTGAGAGAAAACTCTTCTTTATTTCTCACTAAACAAAGAATTACAAAGCTTACAATCCAAGCTTTACAAAAAAACTCTCAAAAACTTTACTATCTATCTCACTCACGTTTGGGATACTAACAATGGTCTCAAATGGCTCAATTTATAGTGCCAAAACTGTGTGAACAGTGTCACACGGTTTGGCCAACTTGTTACAGCTTTCACGCGTCTCTCTCTTTCTGTCATGCTCATGCACCGTTTCTGCATCTGTCTTCATTTGCTTTTGCATGCCTGGCATGCATACTGCATGCATTAAGTCAACAAATCTCCCCATCGGTGAAGATTTGCTCTAAAATCTGAGCCGACCATCAATCATCTGAATCGGATCCTCAAAAGGATCCACCCCTGGCTGCATCTGTATGACTGCCTACGTACCCTGAGTTGGGATCAAGCCAATCGTAGTTCTCTGAATCTCCCCACTCTGTCTATGTGGAGAATTTTGTCATCCCGGCTATGGCACGACAGATTTTAAGCTTCTCCTTCGGTAAAACCTTGGTGAACATATCGGCACCATTGTCATCAGTGTGAATTTTCCTGAGTTCTAACAATTTTGAGCTCAGGACGTCCCGTATCCAGTGATACCTCACATCGATATATTTTGACCTCGAATGAAATGTGGAATTTTTACCGAGATAGATAGCACTCTGGCTATCGCAGTACAAAACGTACTTCTCTTTCTTGAAACCCAATTCCTGGACGAATGTCTTCATCCACATCAATTCCTTGCAAGCTTCTGTCACTGCAATGAATTCTGCCTCTGTTGTAGAAAGTACAACACATCTCTGCAACCTCGACTGCCATGCCACAGCTCCCCCTGAGAGAGTAATCAGATACCCCGAAGTAGACTTTCGGGTATCCACATCTCCTGCCATATCTGAATCGATGTAGCCTATCAACACTGGTTTGTCGCTGCTTCCAAAACATAATCTCATCTTGGATGTGCCTCGTAGATACCGCATGATCCATTTGATCGCATTCCAGTGTTCCCGTCCTGGGTCTGATATTAACCGGCTGACCAATCCAACTGCGTGTGCTAAGTCTGGCCTCGTGCACACCATGGCATACATAAGACTTCCCACTGCTGAGGTGTATGGAACCTGTTTCATTTCCTCATTCTCTGTCTTAGTAGATGGACTCTGTTGTGTACTCAATCTAAAGTGGGTAGCAATAGGAGTGCTAACCGCTTTAGCCTTGTCCATCTGGAATCTCTGAAGTACTTTCTCGATGTACTCCTCCTGTGACAAGTATAACCTCCTGGCTTTCCGATCACGGCTGATCCTGATGCCAAGAATCTGTTTAGATGGCCTCAAGTCTTTCATCTCAAAAGACTTACTCAGTTGCTGCTTTAAATTATCAATCCTCGATTGATTCCGGCCAACTATCAACATATCATCTACATATAACAGTAAGATGATAAAATCATCGTCAGAAAATTTCTGAACGAAAACACAATGGTCTGAAGTGGTCTTCTTGTATCCATGCTCCCCCATAACTGACTCGAACTTCACGTACCACTGTCTCGGTGCCTGTTTCAAACCGTAGAGGCTTTTCCTGAGTCTGCACACATAGTCCTCTTTCCCTCTGACTCTGAAGCCTTCTAGTTGCTCCATATAAATTTCTTCTTCCAGATCTCCGTGAAGAAATGCGGTATTGACATCCATCTGTTCAACTTCCAGGTCGAGGCTTGCTGCTAGGCTGAGTACCACTCTGATGGATGACATCTTCACAACTGGAGAAAAGATTTCATCGAAGTCAATGCCTTTCCTCTGATTGAATCCCTTGACGACTAATCTGGCTTTTTACCGGGGTTGTGCAGTGTGCTCATATTGCTTCATTCTGTACACCCATTTGTTCTTCAAAGCCATTTTGCCTCTTGGCAATTTCACCAACTCAAAAGTGTGATTGTCATGCAAAGATTTCATCTCATCTTGCATGGCTTCCTCCCACTTTTCTCTGTCCTCTATTTCCACAGCCTCCTAGTAGCTCTCGGGTTCTCCCCCGTCAGTAAGCAGCATATACTCATATGCAGAGTATTTGGTTGAAGGTCGCCTCTCTCTGTCAGACCTTCTCTGTGGAACTGTTGGTGTAGCTTCTAGTACTAGTGGTTGATCATGATCATCATCTCTGGGAGCTTCATCACATATACCCTCATGTCTGGGAACCTCATCTTCAACTTGTACTGGCACCGGTGTGTGAGGTTCTGGATTCACATCTCTGTATTGCTGGGGCATTGTCTTCATCTCCTTTCTAATATCTTCTATGGTCTGGTCTTCAACAAAGACAACATCTCGGCTCTTGACAATCTTCTTTTCCACAAGATCATACAGTTTGTAGCCGAAATCATCCTGACCATAGCCAATAAAGACACACTGTCGTGTCTTTGCATCAAGCTTGGATCTCTCGTCCTTTGGGATGTGTACAAATGCTTTGCACCCAAAGACATGCAAGTGTTCGTATGACACTTCTTTACCTGTCCAGGCTTGGTTAGGAACATTACCTTTCAGTGCGACCGTTGGGGACATGTTCAAAACATGTACTGCTGTGTTGAATGCCTCCCCCAAAATGTCTTCGGCAGCTTGGCTTGTGACAGCAAGCTTCTGACCCTTTCGCACAAGGTTATGTTCATCCTCTCAGCTAGGCCATTCAGCTGAGGTGTCTTCAGAGGTGTCGTTTGATGTCGGATTCCTTGCATCTTGCAGTACTGATCAAACAGACCTCTGTATTCTCAATCGTTGTCTGTTCTGATGTATTTGAGTTTCTTGCCGGTTTCTCTCTCCACCAGGGCGTGAAACTCCTTGAATACTCCCAACACTTGATCTTTTCTCTTCAAGGTGTATGCCCATATCTTCCTTGAATGATCATCAATGAATGTCACAAAATACAGTGACCCACCAAGTGTTCTAGTCTGCATCGGACCGCATACATCTGAATGTATGAGGTCAAGTACCTATGGTTTCCTCTAAGGCGGGGAGCTCTGGAAGGACACTCTGTTCTGTTTTCCAGCCATGCAGTGTTCACACTTCCGTAAGTGTGAGTTCTTCAATTCGGGAAGAACATTCCGCCTACGTAGTATCTCCATCCCCGTTTGACTCATGTGACCGAGCTTTTTGTGCCATAGCTCGGCTGCCTCATTACTGTTGACTGTATTTATGCTACTATTTGAAAGCTTAGCATGCATCAAATACAAAGTTGAATCTTTCTTACCTCGTGCCACCACCATTGATCCTTTAGTGAGCTTCCAGGTTCCGTCACTAAAGGTGCTGCAGAAACCTTCATCATCCAGCTTGCCTGTTGAGATCAGGTTTAACCGGATGTCAGGGATGTGCTTGACTCCCTTCAACACTAGCCTTGTCCCGTTGTCTATTTCAAGGCAGATGTCTCCAATACCGACGGCTTTGGATTGGCCGTCATTCCCCATCCTTACAGCACCGTAGTCCCCTGGTGTGTAAGATGAAAAGAAGTCTCTGCGAGACGTGGCGTGTATGGATGCGCCACTATCTATCACCCAACTGGTCTCATGGCTGGTGAGATTCCCAACATCTTCTTCATATATAATGAAGAACTGTTTGGAGGTATTATCGGTGGTAGTAGCAACTCTTTCTTGATTAGAGTCACCATCTTTCTTGGACTGCTCGTTCTTCAGTTTGTAGCAATCCCTCTTCATATGACCTTTCTTTTTACAATGATAGCACTCAATATCTCTTGTTTTTGATTTACCTCGGTTCTTGTCTGGTCTACCTGGGCCTCGGCTTTTACTTCTCCCCCTTCTGGTGTTCTTTTCTGTCACTAGAGCTTCTGAGGTTGAGGTTGATGTTGACTCCTGCATTCTCGTCCTCTTTTCTTCCTCGAAGATCCTGGTCTTTGCCATCTCCATAGTGACTTTCCCATCTGCGGCTGAATTTATCACCGTAGATCTGAACATTTCCCAAGATTCTGGTAACGTATTAAGGAGTATTAAGCCGTTTACCTCATCACCGAAGTTTATGCCCAATCCCGACAATTCTTTCATGGTGCTGAGGAAATCATTGATATGGTCCGCCACACCTGTACCTTCCTGGTATTTCAAACACATCATCTTCTTGATGTAGTACAGCTTGTTGTTTCCAGTCTTTGCTCGGAAAAGCTCCTCCAGCTTTCTCCATAATACACGTGCATTTGTTTCTTCACTCACATGGTTGACGATACTATCGTCGATCCACTGATGAATAGTACTGCATGTTTTCTGGTGAAGATTAGTCCACTTCTCATCGGAAATTCCTTCTGGTTTCTGCTCCAGAAATACCGATCCATCATAGTCCTTCACATACAGAAGGTCTTTCATCCTTCCTCTCCATGTGAAATAGTTTGTACTGGTTAACAAAACCATTTTTCCGCTGCCCTCATCCATCATAAAAATTCTAAGTAGAATTTCAAAAAACGGACCTCACCGTTGCGTCCGGAATGGTCGAAAATGGTGGAAATGACACTTCGTTTGTCAAAATCCGACACATGGACCAATTTGCAAATTTCAGAAATTACAGGGGTCAAAGTGCAATTTCCGAAAGTTCAGGGACTAAAATATAATTTCCAAAAAGTTCAGGGACTACACTGAAAATTTCTGAAAGTATAGGGGCTAAATTGTAATTTCCAGAAAGTTCAGGGACCTATCTGAAATTTACCAAACACCGCTGACGTGGCAGTTCTACTGACGTGGCAGACACGTGGCGCTGACTGGATGCACACGTGGCTGCTGACCGGTCTGTTGACGTGGACTGCTGACTGGCCTGCTGACTGTGCAGGATCTGCTGACGTGGCAGCTGTCTGGGCGCTAACTCAGCGCTGACGTGGTCGTCTTCTTCTTTGGAACGCGCGTGCAGCGCGTGTGTGCGCGTGGAGCGCGTGAAGAACCTGCTGGACGGCGCGTGCGGTGCGTGACACCTCGTCTGACCTCCGATCGATCGCCGGAAAATACCATCGTGCTCGTCTCGCCGTGAAAAGTCTGATGGTATGCTCAAAATCAATTTTCGACAACTTTCGTCGGAACCGACTTTCCGAACCGAATCTCTGTTACCGAGTTTCGGGATCCCTCCGAGTAACCTTAGCTCTGATACCACTTGTTGTGATTAAACACACACGAATATAGGTGAATTGAGAGAAAACTCTTCTTTATTTCTCACTAAACAAAGTATTACAAAGCTTACAATCCAAGCTTTACAAAAAACTCTCAAATATTTTACTCTCTGTCTTCACTCACGTTTGGGATACTAACAATGGTCTCAAATGGCTCAATTTTTAGTGCCAAAACAGTGTGAACAGTGTCACACGGTTTGGCCAACTTGTTACAGCTTTCACGCGTCTCTCTCTTTCTGTCATGCTCATGCACCGTTTCTGTATCTGTCTTCATTTGCTTTTGCATGCCTGGCATGCATACTGCATGCATTAAGTCAACAACTCCAAAATCTCTAGTGTATCTACTTAGTTTACTAACTGTTTAAGGCTTAAACTTTAAGCTATATTTGTCCTTGTAAAACTCAGCAGGTACATTATATCTTTATTAGATATCTCAAGAATCATGGCTATGTAGTGTGATTAACTCAAAACGATATCATCTGACGTTCTCGTAATATTTATTCCCAATATCATATCTGCTACACCCATGACTTTCATATCAAATCTTGAATTCAGCATATCTTTGATAAATTTGATCATTCTATCATCACTACCAATAATAAGAAGTCATCAACATAAAGACAAAAAATGATATAATATTTTGAGTCTTTTTTATATAAATACATTTGTCACATTTATTGATTTTGAAACATTAGCCATATAGTAACATCAAATTTTACATATCACTATTTTGGTGCTTGCTTAAATCCATATAAAGACTTGACCAGCGTATGGACTTTATTTTCTCGCTCTGGGTCAGGTTGTTCCATGTAGAATTCATCTTCAAATCTTTATTAAAAAATGATGTTTTCACATCCATTTGATATATTTCAAGATTGCATAAAACTGTAATCGATAATTTCATCGTAATGGAATTTATTCTCGTTTCTGGAGAATAAGTATTAAAGTAACCAAGGTTTTTCAACTTTTAATTACAAGTCTAGCCTTATATTTATCAATTGATCCATCAGTTTTCATTTTTCTATTGAAGATCCATTTGGACCCTAAAGGTTTACATCACGGAGGAAATTCCACTAGTTCACATGTGTGATTTTGTAAGATAAAATCAATTTCGCTCTTAATTATCTATTTCTATAAAAGACCTTATGTAGATCTTTCGGTTTCTTGAAACATTTGAGGTTTACCTTCTAACAAATAGGTCAAAAAATTTGGACCAAATTTTTTTCTATCCTTACTCTTTTGCTATAACTAAGTTCAACCTAAACCTATCTTCATTGTTCTTGTCCTGACTATTTTCAACTATATACTCATGTGTTCGTTTAAACGAATTCAATCCTTCTATTGATCTACACAGAAATACATGTCCAAAGAATGATGAATTTCTTAATTGTATTATTAGTTCCAGCGATGTCTATCTATATGCAACTACCGTATTATCACCCTCAGCCTTTATATGTCTATCTATATGCAACTACCGTATTTTTTACTCTTCACATCATAACACACAATCCTTGCATAACACACATAAGGGATATGTGTCCAACTCTGTAATCATAAATATGAAACTTAATCAGTATATGTACTTTCTATCACAACAGACTTTACTGAACTAATTACAGACAATCTTATACATAAGCGCACAAAAATTAACCATGACTATATAATGCATAACGAACTCAACTAGATGGATCATTGACACCTTAGTGACTGTAGTCAATTTCCGGTACCACGTGCTCGTCTTTCGGAAATCCTGCAAAATAGATCTAGAATGGTAGGGGTGAGTATTTCGGAATACTCAATGAGTGGATATCATATTCAAGAAAACATAAAATGAATATCACAATAAATAAATTTTCTTTTTGTAAAACATTCGTTATAAAATAAACTCTATAAAATTATCACTGTAAAACTAGTTCATGAAAAACTATGTATTTGAAATTAAGTCCAAGGCTAAAATTATCACAAAACAAATATATTTGTAAATCTCCTCAAAAGCATCGTAAGACGTAAATCTCTATGAAATATTTCATTCTATGAAATATTTTCTCATAAAATATTTCTTTTTGAAAACCATCTCATCTTAAAACACTTCTTCCTAAAAAAACACCTCATCTTAAAACTTTTCTCTTGAAAACATCTTATTTGAAAATCGTTTGTAATACATCTTATTTGAAGACCTTTATCTCTATGAAAAATTTAGTAACTAAGGGGATTATGTGTCGCTGTCCCCCTAGTTACTTTCTCTGAAAATATCTGGTTTCCTGAGGCATTACGTATCACCATCCCCCAAGATATCTCTCTATGGATTTCTAGTATTTTGGGCAGTTATGTATCGACATCCCCTAAAATATTGTAATGATGGGAACATAGTGGTGTTACATCGCCATCCCTCTAGTCCCGAATCTATGATCCGAATAGGGGTGTCTAGGGGCATTACGTATCGCCGTCCCCCTAACCCCGAATCTGTGTTCTACTATGTGAACATGGTTATTTAAATCAGCCAATTCCAAGTATTTCGTTAATTTCATAAATTCTCTGAGATTGGATTTGACCCTAATGTCAAAATCATTTTAAAATGTTAAAAATATTTTAAATCATCTCGAAACATCAAAATCATTTCAAATCGTTGAAATCATATGAAAATCATCAAAAATATTTCAAAATATCAAAATTATCTCAAGATCATTAAACGTGGCTAAAACATTACAAATATCCCGGAAGAAAAATATCTCAAATACCATCAATATATTTGTAGTATCTCAAATACCATCAATATATTTGTAGTATCAATAAAATAGGTAGAGATTCCACTCACTGTTTTGGCGATCAAGCGAACCGTTTCTATGTGGATCCTAAGAAACAATCATATGGTTGACTATTCTTCCGAATCTCTCGAAGCAATTATATTTATTAAACCAAAATTACCAAGCCTGATATTAAACTAGAATGATAATTTTTTCGTATAAACTTGACGACTTTTGAATAAAAAATTACCTAAATTATCCTTTAACAAAATCTATTTCACTTCCACTTATCAGAATAAAATTTAAAATTATACTATAATTAATTGAAAATAGAGAAAGGGCTAATATTTTAATGCATTAATCTTTTATGTGTTTAGTTTATTTCACTTTTTACAGTTGTCGATTTTGATTCCTATAACTCAAGTTATAGCCTCATCTTTATACCCTAAGCAGACGATACAGTTTTTATCATCACTACAGATCATCCACTTTTTAAAATTTGTTACAATTTCATTCTTCAACAGGAAATTTTTATTTTTAAATATGCTTGTTGGCGGTGTAAAAAGGCCCTATGACAGTTAAGCAGCACGGCATGGGTAAAATGGGTAATTCTCATCTTGGTCAAAATCATTAAATGCCGACCAGACCACAGGAGTAAGAGACCGAGCACTTGACGATAGGCGACCGACCACTTGAGACCGGGTGCCAGCATTCTCAGCTCAGAAGCCCATGATGGCCGACCATGTCTAGACCGACCAGATGGCGAAGCATGCCCAGAAGATAAGACATCCTATTTCTACGAGGAAAATGGATAAAATTATCATACTTTCACATGGAAACTGACAAGTCAGTGTCCTGATAGGATAAATAAAGTGAAGTCAGATTCGGACTATGAATCCTTATAGGAAGAAGAGATTGTTTCAACTGGGAATCCTTGTACTAGAAGAAATCTAATTTATCTGTTATTATATGTGTAAAGGGGCATCATAATCATTACCATCAGACTTGTAAAAACCAGAAGCAGAGCCGAGAAGCGTGTTTGAGTAATAAAAGTATCATCCTTTTTGTGCCCGTGGACGTAGGTCGGACCAAGATCCGCCGAACCACGTTAAATCTCCTTGTCGATTGGTGTATTATTTGTCTTTTGCTAAGTTTGCTTTTGGTCCCCCATAACCAAACAAATTCACTATTGAGGGAGGATTGTCTCGGGAGTAATATTCTCATATTGCCCTGAGACCAAAATCAGCCGTCAACAGTTGGTGCCGTCTGTGGGGAACTCAACAAAAAGCGGTTCGCGTAGTAAGACGATGGCGAAAGGCGTAAATCACCAATCGTCGGGGAATCCGGCCACAGATTGGATGAAGAAGATAGAAGAAAGCATAAGGAATGAAGACGAAGGAAAAGCCAGTGGAGATCCTAGTCCTCGGCCAAATAGAATAGCCCGGCTAGCGGCATCTGAGAAATTAGAAGGGATAGAACTCTTCGAACCGGGAAAAAACATAAAGATAGGGGGAGGCTTGGACAAGACCCTGAGACAGAGCCTACTAGAATGTCTAAAAGAGTATCCGGACATCTTCGCATGGGGATATAACGACATGCCCGGGATTGAGCCAAAATTCATCAACCACCGCCTAGCAGTAAACCCTACGCGCAAACCGGTTAAACAAAAAAAAAGAAACTTCAATCAAGAACGGAGCAAAGCAGTGGCCACCGAGGTGGAAAAATTATTAAAAGCCGGTTTCATCAGAGAAGTAAAATATCTGGAGTGGGTATCAAACGTAGTGCTAGTGAAAAAACCCAATGGAAAATAGAGGATGTGTGTAGATTTTACCGACCTCAATAAAGCATGCCCAAAGGACAGCTTCCCTCTACCAAACATAGATCGGCTGGTAGATGCAACAGCCTGCCAAGGATTGCTAAGTTTCATGGACGCCTTCTCAGGATACAACCAGGTCAAGATGCATCCGGCAGACGAGGAGAAAACAACTTTTATCACCGATCAAGGGCTTTATTGTTATAAAGTAATGCCCTTCGGACTAAAGAATGCAGGGGCAACTTTTCAGAGGTTAGTAAACAGAATTTTCAAGCCACTCATCGGCACGTCAATGCTGGTATACGTCGACGACATGATAACAATGTCTGAAGAACCGAGATGTCATGTTACCGACCTGAAGAAAACTTTTGAGCTACTGAGGAAACACAATTTAAAGCTCAACCCAGAAAAATGTGCTTTCGGGGTGGCCTCGGGAAAATTTTTAGGCTACATGGTAAGCTCCCGAGGCATAGAAGCAAATCCACAGAAGATCCAAGCTGTATTGGACTTAAAATCCCCCAGGACATTAAAATAAGTACAAAGCCTGACCGGCAGGATGGCCGCACTCAACCGATTCATTTCCCGAGCAACTGACAAATGCCACCCTTTCTTCAACGTCATAAAAAAAGCAAAAAAGGAAATCGACTGGACGCCAGAATGCGAGGAGGCCATCCTGCAGTTAAAATAATATTTAACACAGCCCCCACTCCTAGCAAAACCGCTCCCAGGAGAAACCTTGTACTTATACTTGGCTGTCTCAAAACACGCAGTAAGTTCAGTACTAGTACAAGAGGCCGACAAGGTCCAAAAGCCAGTGTATTACACCAGCAAAGCTCTGATAGACACCGAGACCCGGTATCCAGTACATGAACTGATTTCCTTATCACTAGTCACTGCAGCCCGGAAACTGCGACCTTATTTCCAGGCCCATCCTATCGGTGTCTACACCGGCTACCCTCTAAGACAGATCCTGCAGAAGCCAGATGTCTCCGGCCGGTTAATAAAATGGTCAGTAGAACTGAGTGAATACGACATCTCTTACCTCCCCAGAGCAGCGATAAAAGGGCAAGCCCTAGCAGACTTTGTAGCCGAATTCACCGAACCCCAGGTCATGACTGTAAAGGAAGACAAATGGGAGATGTATGTAGACGGGTCCGCCAGCTCGCAGGGCAATGGAGCAGGAATCGTGCTAAAAAATGATAAAGGGGAAGAAGTATTACTCGCCATAAGATTCGCCTTCGAGGCTACGAACAATGAAGCAGAGTACGAGGCAATCCTGGCCGGATTAAGACTATGCACGATGATGAGAGTCCGTGATGTAGTGGTAAAAAGTGACTCGCAGTTGGCAATACAACAGCTAAATGGGGAGTTTCAAGCCCGAGAGCCAAACATGATGGCCTACTTAACTGAGGTAAGAAAGTTGGCGAAAAAGATGGGGAACGTACGCTTCGAGCAAATTAATCGAGAAAAAAACTATGAGGCAGACTCCTTGGCACGGTTCGCATCCTCAACAAAAGAAGAAAACCCCAGAGTAATCCATATCATCTGCCTCCGGGAGAAAAGCATAGGGGAGCTCGAAGTAGAAATACTAAGCAAAGAAGGCGAAACCTCGTGGATGCGGCCAATTAGGAGATACCTGGAAGCATGAGTAACGCCCGAGGACAAAAAGGAGGCCAGAAAGTTAAAGTACAAAAGCACCAAATTTTCCCTAATCGACGAGGTGCTTTATCGAAAAGGCTACACAGTACCTCTCTTAAGATGTTTAGCGGAAGAAGAAGCGGATTACGTACTCAGAGAAATACATGCAGGCATCTGTGGAAGTCACGCCGGGGGGCAGTCAATTGCTGTCAAAGCTTTAAAACAGGGATTCTAATGGCCGACTATGCATCAAGACGACATGAAAGTGGCCCGAAAATGCGAAGGGTGCCAGAAGAATGCCAATATTCACCACCAGCCAGCAGAACAGTTAGCTACCCTGCTCAGTCCCTGGCCGTTCGCCCAATGGGGGCTAGACATCATCGGACCAATGCGACAGGAAAAATACGCCATCGTGGCCATAGACTATTTCACCAAATGGGTGGAAGCCGAACCCCTATCCACCATCACAGAGAAAAAGGCTACGGGATTTCTGAAGAAAAATATCATCTGCCGGTTCGGCATCCCTCAAGCCGTCATTACCGATAATGGAAAGTAGTTCGACAACAAAGGCTTCAGGAAACTCTGTGAAGACCTCCAGATCGCCTTAAGATTCACCTCACCAGCCCATCCCAAGTCAAACGGGCAGATCGAAGCCACGAATAAAATCATCAAAGCAAATCTCAAAGTTCGGCTCAGGTCCAACAAAGGCTTATGGGTCGAGGAGCTACCAGAAGTGCTATGGGCACATCGGACGACCTACAAAAATTCCACAGGAGAGACTCCGTTTTCCTTAGCCTACGGATGCGAAGTCGTTATACCAGCCGAAATCATAGTGGCTACCCAGAGGGTCCAGCATTATAAGAAAGAGCAGAATGAATAGCTTATCAGAAGCCACCTCAACCTGATCGAAGAAAAAAGAGAAAGGTCAGCAATGAAGACAGCAATCTACCAACAGAGAATGACCCACTTTTATAACAAAAAAGTACGAACCCGCACCTTCCTCCCAGGCGACTTGGTATTAAGAAGAGTCACACTAAATACTCGAAGACCAGAAGAAGGCTCATTATGCGCCAAATGGGAGGGACCCTATAAAATTGCGGAAATAGTAAAGCCATGGGTCTACATTTTAGAACAGCTGGACGGCACGCGAATAAGGAAACCCTGGAATGCTGAGATGTTGAGAAGATACTTTCAGTAGACTACTTTTTCTTTTTCGCAGTAACCCAAAAAGAGGTGGGAACCCCAACGTAAAGATTTTTCTCGAAATATCCCGCAGAAGAACTATAAGGAGGGCAGTATGTCCCCAAATATGAATAAAACCTTCTCTTTTCAAAAGATAAATTTTTTCCATCCGTTTTCTTAAAACAAAGTTGAAAGCCATATAAAAAAAACGAGGGACATACTCAACGCCCATTACAGAGGACAGTTGGCGCCGAGGCCCCTTCAACAATCGGCTCGGGGCTGGAGTTCGTTCCGCTGAGGCCCCTTCAACAATCAGCTCGGGGCTGGAGTTCGTTCCGCCGAGGCCTCTTCATCGGCTCGGGGCTGGATCTCATTCCGCCGAGGCTGCTATGTTATTCGACTCAGGGGTCGGGTTACGTCCCACCGAGTCGTACTTATTGGCCTGCAGACGAAACATTCCCCCAGAACCAAATGTCTCTTTAGCTCGGGGTCCTCAGAATATTCAGGGACATACTCGATGCATAGGATCCGTGAGAAGCATAGCACGAGGATGGATGATACCTCCGTGGCGATTGCTTGCTCCAGTGTTACCGAACATAAGGAGGAATATGCCCTTAATGTTTCGAAACACTCTCTGATCCTCACTTACCCGATGTAATGGATCCGTGAGAAGCATAGCACGGGGATAGATGATGCCCCTGTGACGATTGCTAGCTCTAGTGATGCCAGACCTAAGGAGGAATGTGCCCTTAGTATCTCGGAAACTCTTTGATTCATTCATCATTTGTATCCAAGAGAGGCGCAGCACGGGGATGCGTTGTGCCCCTGTAGCGTGTGCATGCTCTAGCGTGGAAAGGAGGAGCCCTCGCACAATACACAGGCTCCACAGTGACCCGACGTATAGAGGATGTGCCCTTACCATTTTAAACGCTCTCTGATCCAAATCCTGGTTCGTCGGGATACTGAATTGAAAGATTCAGAATTGTGTTTTGGAGACCTCGGGCAGGACGCTGCTTTGAGGCATCCGTGTTGTTGTTTATACTTGCGAAACGTTTTATTTTGGAAAAAGCGCTAAGTCGCCCCCGCCCTTTAATTTTAGTTTTCAAAGTTTTATTTTCGTTTCCACTGGTCTGGTAGAGGGACGCCAGTGCCGGACTCAGTAGAGCTTCAAAAGGTTGATTCACTTCCCTTCTGAATAAGTCCCACCTGATTAATCGGTTCGGGGCTGGATTCGTTCCGCCGAGGCCACTTGATTAATCGGCTCGATGTTGGATTCGTTCCGCCGAGGCCACTTGACTAATCGGCTCGGGGCTGGATTTCGTTCCGCCGAGGCCACTTTATTTTTCTCAGCTCGGGGTTGGGGTACGTCCCACCGAGTCAGCCCTTCGGACTGGGGACGTAACATTCCCCCAGGTCCAAGTGCCTCTCTTCACTGGGGGTCGGGTTACGTCCCACCGAGTCTACCTCTTTGGACTGGGGACGTAACATTCCCCCAGGTCCAAGTGCCTTTCTCGGCTCGGGATCGGGTTATGTCCCACCGAGTCTATCAGATCAGACTGAGGATGGAACATCCCCACAGGGCCAAGTATTTCTCTCAGCTCGGGGTCAGTTCACAAGCAGGCCTCGAATAGGCATGTGAAGGGAAACATGCAGAACAGATTATGAAAGACAGAAGAAACACATGAAACATATATTTAATTGCTTAAAGTTGCAGATGGGAAAAATTTATCACAAGAAAAGAAAATTATGTCAAGTTTACACAGGGCCCCATTCGGGTTAACCCCCTTGTCAGTCAGCCCGCGCAGGGGCATATAGCTCTCATTCAGCAGGACCGGATGGCGGTTGGCTTGGCTCGACCTCAGGAGGAGGAACATCAGCTCCCACATCGACACCCGGAGAGGCCTCAACAAATGCAATTTCAAGGGTCGGGGGGACCTCAGGTCGGACCTCTTCAGCAGGAAGAACCTCAGGCCGGATCTCTTCTGTGGCAGGGGCATCAGGTCGGCCTTCTTGAGGAGCTAGAAGGACCGGGGCAGCCGAAAGTGGGTCGGGATCCATCACCTCCTCGGGGGAAGGGGGAAGCCACTTCTGAAACTCCTCCTCGGACATTTCCCCTTTGCAAAAATGAATGGCTGCATGGATTGGCCCTATGTCTAGGTTGGGCAGCACCGTTGGTATAATCTCAGCACAGTCACCGACCCCTTCAAGACTGATTGCATCCCTCTCGGCCTCCAACTCAGCTTCTTTCCTCTTAAGCTCGTCACGAAGCCTCGTCAACTCTTCATCCTTGGCCCGCACTTTAGATTGTTCACTGCACACCTCCACCTGTAAGACCCTAATCTCGGCCTGGGCAGCTTTCAAATCCTCTTTAGCAGCGGACGGCTAACCTTGTTCGCTTTTGGCGGGAAACAAGCAGATGCTCGACAAGTGTCTGGTTGGGGGTAAAACCCTAAAAAGTGATTTGATGGGCATTTAAAACAGATGTGACGACTGCGCGTCTCGAGAAAGAAGTGCCCGAAAAAAGGTTTTGTTTTGACGGGAGAAAGGAATCAAAGCCGAGCACTACATAGCACGCCAGTAAGACCACTCTTTTTATAGTTCCCGGCACCAACTCGCATACTCGTCGGAACCAAGAACTAGGAGACATATGTTGGCGGTGTAAAAAGGCCATATGACAGTTAAACAGCACGGCAGGGGTAAAATGGGTAATTCTCATCTTGGTCAAAATCATTAAATGCCGACCCGACCACATGAGTAAGAGACCGAGCACTTGACGATAAGGGACCGACCACTTGAGACCGGGTGCCAGCATTCTCAGCTCAGAAGCCCATGATGGCCGACCATGTCTAGACCGACCAGATGGCGAAGCATGCCCAGAAGATAAGACATCCTATTTCTACGAGGAAAAGGTATAAAATTATCCTACTTTCACACGGAAACTGATAAGTCAGTGTCCTGATAGGATAAATAAAGTGAAGTCAGATTCGGATTAGGAATCCTCATAGGAAGAAGAGATTGTTTCAACTGGGAATCCTTGTGCTAGAAGGAATCTGATTTCTCTGTTATTATAAATAGGAGGGTAGAGTATGTGTAAAGGGGCATCAGAATCATTACCATCAGACTTGTAAAAAACCAGAAGCAGAGCCGAGAAGCGTGTTTGAGTAATAAAAGTATCATCTTTTTTGTGCCCGTGGACGTAGGTCGGACCAAGATCCGCCGAACCACGTTAAATCTCCTTGTCGATTGGTGTATTATTTGTCTTTTGCTAAGTTTGCTTTTGGTCCCCCATAACCAAACAAATTCACTATTGAGGGAGGATTGTCTTGGGAGTAATATTCTCATATTACCCTGAGACCAAAATCAGCCATCAACAATGCTATTATTTAATGTGTCTAGTTTCATTAAATTTTTATTGATGTCGATTTCATTTCTTATAACTCAAGTTATAGGCATTTGATTGCATACTCCTCTATTATAGTGCACATTGGGGCATAGCTAACTAATGAATTCCATTTTATTTATCTAATGCTACCAATGCTCTTTTAATATTTCCACACTCTAATACATCAATTATGATTGTATTATTCGTTATTAACCATGCAAAAGCCCATTACATTTTCCCTTTATATTTAATTATCAAAACTATTTCCACATAACTCAAATTACCCTAATCTTCCAATCACATCATAGGGTAGTGAGATTGCAAAATATACCGCCATTACATATATGCGTGAAAATTCTGAATTTTTAATATATTATATCTGGTTTACATAGAATTTTACAATTCATCAAACGGGTGTCTACAACTCAAATTATAAGCGAATCTATACACACTGTTCAAAATAACACTAGTTTTTATTTACGACTATTATTTGGGTTTCAATCGTCACTTAGGCATAACCTCAATCAATTTCTTCTAACATATGACTAATATGTAAAGTCCTTAATGAAGAACTCACCATTTAAAGCCAACCTAAATACTTTACACAGAACTTGTCCATACTACGATTCCCTATTTGGAGGTTTACAACTCAGTTTATGAACAAAACACCACATCCGGCACAGACTAGCTCTAGATTATACATGGCAACGGGCCGGGCTCGGCCCGGGCCCGATTTTTTAAATATAAAAAAATTATAAATATAAAAATTTATTATATAAATATATATTTTTTATAAATATAAATATAAAATTATTTATTTAAAGTCCGGGCCGGATCGGGCCCCAATTTTGAAACCCGGCCTAGGCTTTTTGCACCCCGAACCGGGCCCGGATTTTTTTGCCTCCCTTACTCTAGATAAGGGTTTTAGAGAAACTTTTAATTCTAGAGCTTCAATTACCAAACTCAACTTTCCCTAATCATCTTTCATCATTATTCTATTTATCCATCACACATATACAAAACCCTAACATAAAATTTCTAAAGTTTAAAGAGTTTTAAAAACTCACCTACTTATTCTCCACCTTAAATGTTCTTGCTTCTTCTTCTCCTTTTCTCCTCAATTTTGCTGGGATTCTCTCTATTTTCTTCTCTCATCTCACGGCCAAGGTAAGAATAATGAATGGAGTTTGGTTTCCTTTATATTTCAAGCTTCAAAAGAATGGAAATATCTCATAAAAAATCCAGATTTGGGCTTGGTTTGCATTTAGACTTTTGGGCTTGGCTTCTTTAGGCTTCATTAGGCTTCAATTGGACTTAATTTGTTTAGAGAATTTTTTTCCTTTTTGGAAAATTTCATTTAGGCCTCCTTATTTTAACTTAATTACATTTTTATCCCACATCCTTAGGTTAGTTAAATTTTTGACCACTCAATTTTATTAAGTTTCCATTTACACCCTCGTGCTTAGTAAACTCACTTTATTTACTTACTTTCAATGTTAAATTCATAGGTTCAATTGAATCAAATTCATTTTCGTTTAACGCCCATAATTTGTTAAAGCTTATCTCGCCTCTCAAATCTCTTATATTTTAGAAAATTATTATTCTATCCACTGTTATTTTAGTTAAATTATTATGTGAAATTTCGATTATTACATTTGTTAAGTGAGTCCCGCTCAAAATTAAGTCACAAAATAACACATAATAAGCTATTTTTCCAACAATATTTTGATGAATTCTTCAAAAAAATCCATGTTGTGGATCTGTCTATTTAAATCTACTTACCTTATTATTCTCTATTTTTAAACTACTACATGCCCGATTTATTTAAATTTTGATTTATATTAAAAAAATTTTATTTTACTCTTAAAAAGTTAAACCCAACAACAACAAAAATAGATCTTGAAATTTATTGGGCAGGTTAAGATTTGTCAATTACGGTCTCGTCCACATTATGGAATCTCATACCCGAATCGATATGAAAAATGTCTCAAATTCCAGGTCTATGACTTAGTTGACAGGTCTTAAGTTTGAGTCTAAGATGTGTGCATTTTTTATAAGAATTTGGGACTATCGGGGATTTTATCTGCTTCCCTTAAACTCGGATCATGTAATTTGACGACATGGTTTTTTAACATTAAAAAAAAAAAACAAAAAAGATAACCAAAGGGTTTATGTTTAACGAAAAAAACAGCCCATAGGCAATGAAAATTGGTTTTCTTCATCCAATTTTCGTGTCTTTGAATAATAGCTAAGATTAACTAAATTATTAAGAGTAAAACAATGTTCTTAGAAGAAAAGAATCCAATCCACCAAGCTATCATAAATGACTAGCATCCTATAAAGATAAGTTATACAGAATGAAATTTAAGACCTCAAGTAGTTAAAAATGTTGAATTGAAGACAGCAGTGAAGCCAGCTGCATGCATGCAGCACCGAAAGCTTGATAGGACTTCACTGCCAACTTTCAAACTTACAGTTGGCATGCAAATTTGCCAAAACCGTGTGACACTGTGCACACGGTTTTGAGCACTATAAATTTGAGCATTCAGGACCATTGTTAGACATCCCAAACGTGAGAGTAATAGAGTGTAAAGTGTGTGAGAGTTTTTTGTAAAGCTTTGGTTTTTTAAGCTTTGTAATTCTTTATTGTGAGTAATATAAAGAAGAGTTTTCTCTCAATTCACCTCTATTGTGTGTGTTTCATGACAACAAGTGGTATCAGGAGCTAAGGTTCCACGGTGAGATCTCGAAACTCAGTAACAGAGATTCGGTTCGGAAAGTCGGTTCCGACGAAAGTTGTCAAAAATCGATTTTGAGCATACCATCAGACTTTTCACAGCGAGACGAGCACGGTGGTATTTTTCCGGCGATCGATCGGAGGTCTACAGACGACGCACGCGCCGCACGCGCGTTCCAGAGGCTCCATCACTCGCCCCACGCGCAGTCACGCGCCGCAGAGATTGAAGATGAGACACGTAGGCGCCACATCAGCGCCCAGTCAGCCGCCACATCATCAGATCCTGCACAGTCAGCAGCCCAGTCAGCAGTCCACGTCAGCAGACCAGTCAGCAGCCACGTGTGCATCCAGTCAGCACCACGTGTCTGCCACGTCAGCAATTTCTGGGTAAATTTCAGATAGGTCCCTGAACTTTTTGAAAATTAAATTTTAGTCCCTGAACCTTTCCGTAATTACAATTTGGCCCCTAAACTTTTGGAAATTTCACTTTGACCCATGTAATTTCTGAAATTTGCAAATTGGTCCCTGTGTCGGATTTTGACAAACGAAGTGTCATTTCCACCATTTTTGACCATTCCGGACGCAAACAGTGAGCTCCATTTTTTGAAATTCTGCTTAGAATTTTTATGATGGATGGGGGCAACGGAAAATGGTTTTGTTAACCAGTACCAATTATTTCACATGGAGAGGAATGATGAAAGACTTTATGTATGTGAATGACTATGATGGATCGATATTTCTGGAGCAGAAACCAGAAGGAATGTCCGATGAGAAGTGGGCTAATCTTCACCAGAAAATATGCAGTACTATTCGTCAGTGGATCGACGATAGTATCGTCAACCATGTCAGTGAAGAAACAAATGCACGTGTCTTATGGAGAAAGCTGGAGGAGCTTTTCCGAGAAAAGACTGGCAACAACAAGTTGTACTACATCAAGAAAATGATGGGTTTGAAATACCAAGGAGGTACAGCTGCGGCAGACCATATCAATGATTTCCTCGGCACCATGAAAGAATTGTCGTGATTGGGCATAGACTTCGGTGATGAGGTAAATGGCTTAATACTTCTTAATACGTTAACAGAATCTTGGGAAACGTTCAGATTTACGGTGATAAATTCAACCGCAGATGGGAAAGTCACTATGGAGATGGCGAAAACCAGGATCTTCGAGGAAGAAAAGAGGACGAGAATGCATGAGTCAACATCAGCCTCAACCTCAGAAGCTCTAGTGACAGAAAAGAACACCAGAAGAGGGAGGAGTAAAAGCCGAGGCCCAGGTAGACCAGACAAGAACCGAGGTAAATCAAGAACTAGGGAAATTGAATGTTTCCACAGTAAAAAAAGGCCATATGAAGAGGGACTGTTACAAACTGAAGAACGAGCAGTCCAGGAGAGATGATGACTCTAACCAAGAAAGAGTTGCTACTACCACCGACAAAACCTCCAAAGAATTCTGTATTATATACGAAGAAGATGTTGTGAATCTTGCCAGCCACGAGACCAGTTGGGTGATAGATAGTGGCGCCTCCATACACGCCACATCTCGCAGAGACTTCTTTTCATCTTACACACCAGGAGACTACGGTGCTGTAAGGATGGGGAATGATGGACAGTCCAAAGCCGTCGGTATTGGAGACATCTGCCTTGAAACAGACAACGGGACAATGCTAGTGTTGAAGAGAGTCAAGCACATCCCTGACATCCGGTTAAACCTGATCTCAACAGACAAGCTGGATGATGAAGGTTTCTGCAGCACCTTTAGTGACGGAACCTGGAAGCTCACTAAAGGATCAATGATGGTGGCACGAGGTAAGAAAGATTCAACTCTGTATTTGATGCATGCTAAGCTTTCCAATAGTAGCATAAATACAATCAACAATAATGAGGCAGTCGAGCTATGGCATAAAAATCTCGTTCACATGAGTCAAACGGGGATGGAAATACTACGCAGGCGGAATGTTCTTCCCGAATTGAAGAACTCACACTTACGGAAGTGTGAACACTGCATGGCTGGAAAACAAAACAGAGTGTCCTTCCAGAGCTCCACTCATCAACGGAAACCGGAGGTACTTGATCTCATACATTCAGATGTATGCGGTCCGATGCAGACGAGAACACTTGGTGGCTCACTGTATTTTGTGACATTCATTGATGATCATTCAAGGAAGACATGAGCATACACCTTGAAGAGAAAAGATCAAGTGCTGAGAGTGTTCAAGGAGTTTCATGCCTTGGTGGAGAGAGAAACCGGCAAGAAACTCAAATGCATCAGAACAGATAACGGTGGAGAATACAGAGGTCCGTTTGATCAATACTGCAAGACGCAAGGAACCAGACATCAAACGACACCTCCCAAGACACCTCAGCTGAATGGCCTAGCTGAGAGGATGAACAGAACCTTGTGCGAAAGGGTCAGAAGCTTGCTGTCACAAGCCAAGCTGTCGAAGACATTTTGGGGGTAGGCACTCAACACAGCAGTACATGTTTTGAACATGTCCCCAGCGGTTGCACTGAAAGGTAATGTTCCTAACCAAGCCTGGACATGTATAGAAGTGTCTTATGAACACTTACATGTCATTGGGTGCAAAGCATTTGTACACATCCCAAAGGACGAGAGATCCAAGCTTGATGCAAAGACGCGACAGTGTGTCTTTATTGGCTATGGTCATGATGATTTCGGCTACAAACTGTATGATCCTGTGGAGAAGAAGATTGTTAGAAGCCGAGATGTTGTCTTCGTAGAAGACCTGACCATAGAAGATATCAGAAAAGAACTGAAGACAATGCCCCAATAATACAGAGATGTGAATCCAGAACCTCATACACCGGTGCCAACACAAGTTGAAGATGAGGTTCCCAGACATGAGGATACATGTGATGAATCTCCCAGAGATGATGATCTTGATCAACCACCAGTACCAGAAGCTACACCAACAGTTCCACAGAGAAAGTCTGACAGAGAGAGGCGACCTTCAACCAAATACTCTATATATGAGTATGTGCTGCTTACTGACGGGGGAGAACCCAAGAGCTACAAGGAGGCTGTGGAAACAGAAGACAAAGAAAAGTGGGAGGAAGCCATGCAAGATGAGATGAAATCTTTGCATGACAATCACACTTTTGAGTTGGTGAAATTGCCAAGAGGCAAAAGGGCTTTGAAGAACAAATGGGTGTACAGAGTGAAGCAACATAAACACACTTCACAACCCCGGTACAAAGCCATATTAGTCGTCAAGGGTGTCTTATTAAATTAACAAATCTTGTTAAATTAAACAAATCACACACTAAATCAAAATATAATCATACCAAGTTAAAATCAATTAACCAATTATATTCCCAATCTAATAAGATATTTACCAATATAAAATATTTGTATTCCTAAACCAACACAAATTAAATATTACAACTTCCTAAAATAAAATATCTTGTCCCCCATCAATCTTGTGTATACCTTTCTCATCTCTCCTAATTGGAAACAAGATCCATTCCCTTGTAAACCCTAGCCATTCTCTATATAAACAACCATAACCAAGGCCATTCGGCTCCCACACAACACAATTCACACCCAAGCTCTCTCGAAATTTCTCTAACTCTCTCTACACACCCAAAACACATCCAAGAGAAAACACTCATACACACACAAAAAGAAAACAAAGAAACCACCACAAGACCACCCTCCATAGCCGAACCCAAACTCCCCCATAGCCAAATTCTAAAACACGCCAAAACAACCTCCTAGATTACCTTAAAACAGTAGCCCAAAATCCTTAAAAAACAGTAACTTAGAAAACTACATAGATAACCTTAAAAATAATCACTTCTAATTGCACTAAGAACCCACACAACTTGGAATAGTTCTTTGAAAACATTGAAACAGGTAGCCCGTGCAGTGAGCAGCAAACAGGAGCCGAATAGGAGCAAAACGGAGTTCGAACAATAAGCAAAGCAGCGAAGCAGTGAGCTAGGACGTTGAACCAGGGACCAGAAAAGTTGCGGAGCTTTCCCCCCTTTCGATCTTCGTGGAACGTGAGTCCGAGAGACGGCTTAAAAGGTTAGACCTGAGGGTATCTTTCACACTTGTTTTCCTTTTCCGCATTAGTTATTAAGTATTTCTTGTATGATTGTAATGTTGAAATGTGTGTTGTGATTTTTGAGTATGTAAATATGCATGAATTATGAGATGTAATATGTCGTGGGCATTAGATGAATGAGAGATGTGTCAACTCTCGTGGTATATCGGATGGAAACCCGGACATAAATTTCATAGCCGATTCCGAATGGACGGTAATATGATCTGTACTCGGGCCACAACTCCACGTACCGCTTGAGTAAACGGCACCATCTCTCTTTCGTTGTGTTGCTTTTTGTTTATTTAGTTTTCTCTTGAATTCAATATATTGTTTATTTTTGTATGATTCAACCAAGCGCATGGGCTTAGTGAGTTAGTCCAAAGGTCCTCCATTTATGAGACAAAGAGCCGAAAAGGCCACCTTCGTGACACTACTTCGCCGCGCCGGTTGATGTATGTTCGGTTGGACGCAAGATACGTTCAATCGAGCATACTTAGTTTGATATTATTATCTTTATTTTGTATGTATAAGTCAATCGAGCGCATGGGCTTAGTAAGTGTGTTGTGAGATCCCCTATGGGGAGGGGCTAAAAGCCCTTTACCACGATGCTTTGCCGCGCCGGTTGACGTGTGTTCGGATTGGATGTAAGATGCGTTCAATCGGGCATACTTGGTTGATATGATTGGTTCTATTCTTGCATGTGTGATATGACGCGCATGGGCTTAGCATGTTGGTCTAAAGGTCCTCTCTTTGAGAGATCAAGAGCCCCAAAAGGTCACCTTTACGGCAGTGTTTCGCCGCGCCCTTTTACTTTCTGTTTATGTATTGCATCAGGTCTGTGTCCGTTCGAACGCGTTCACGAACGCAACTCGAACGCGCATGTGTTTTTGCCTTATTATGTGTCAGGTCTCGTATCTGTTCGAACGCGTTAACAAACGCCATACGAACGTGAGCTTTCTGTCCCATCTCCGTTCGAACGCGTTTACGAACGCTACTCGAATGTGAGCATTCTGTCTCGTCTCCGTTCGAACGCGTTTACGAACGCTACTCGAACGTGAGCATTCTGTCTCATTTCCGTTCGAACGCGTTTACGAACGCTACTCGAACGTGAGCATTCTGTTTCATTTCCGTTCGAACGCGTTTACGAACGCTACACGAACGCACACACACTGAACTGAGTCTGTCTTATTATATTCATGCATAATTGCCTATTAGTTGATCTTTCTTATGCAAATGTGTCACAATTCGTATGCTTATGTCATGATAACATTTGAGCATTATTTCTTGCGGTATATCGGATGGAAACCCAGACGTAAATTCCGTAGCCGATTCCGAATGGACGGTAGTGCGGTCTGTACTTGGGCCACAATTCCACGTACCACTTGAAAAGTGCCCATATGTGTGCTTGTATGGTTAATATGTGTGCTTGTGTTTTTTTTTTCCTGAATGTGATATGCAAGTAAAGTTGTATGTTAGTTGCTATCTTGATATATGTTAAGCATGCAAATTTAAATGTAAGATATATGTGAAATACATGTATATTTAGGCGCATATTTTATTTTACACATGAGAATTTAGAAGCATGATACTATTGGAATAAGTGTTACTTAAGCTTAGTTAAATTATTACATGAATCCTTTCATTACAAGTGACATAAGTAAGGGACCATTCCGAACCCAACGGTTTGAGGTTTTCCCTTGCGAGGGGTGAGTGCGGCCTTAAATCTTTGTCCCGGTTCACACCGGGTGGCGACTCCATGTTATGTAATCCTTCCCAACTAGGCCGTGAGCCTAGGAACGGCGTCGCCCAGGTCCTGTGTCCCACAGTCTGGCGACTCCACTGGGGATGTAAAGTTGGCCCCGAAATATTGTCTTGTAATGAGTGGATTTATGTTTTAATTGGCCATGCCTATAGTGGATAAATGAGGGTTTAATCAAGGGCACTTTGAGGCTAGGTAATGGTTTGGTGTCTTCCTTCACTTACTACCTTTCTAGAAGGAAAAGCTGTGAGGATACCTACATGGCCATCTACTTGTAGCCTTTGTGATGGACTAATTTAGAGGACTCGTTGTTTATTCCTGACGACAAGCGATAAGAGCCTAAGAGGCTTGGGTATTTAAGTGAGCCTCACTCCACCTTCCCTCTGGGGGATCTACAACGGGAAATCCATTTGACAGTCCGTCACACACCATAGCTCATTGACACGTACCTTAGTGTATAAAAATGGATACACTCACTTGGTCGCTTGAACCCTTGAGTGGGGAGACCTAGTTGTGGGCTATCCTTCGCCAGTGAGAGCCTTTGTCCATACTCTTGCAAATCCACCCATAGACTGGTTTATATGGTTAAAGTAGCAAATATTTCCTTGAGTATGTGCTTGTGGACCATCCTCATTTGGATGCAGTTGGACTATTGTCAGAAATGCGGGCTTGCTGGGCCATTTAAACTGGGGCAAGTTCGCACCTTATGACCATTAGGCCAAAAGCTTCTGAAATGTTGATGGGCCACTTTGTAAAATTATTATGTCATGTTTGCATCATCTTGCTTGTGTTTGGGAACATCGTCGTTTGGATCCGTTTGGACCATGTGCCATGGGATATGGGCTTGTTGGGCCGTTTGAACTGGACAAGAACGTATTTCATGACTATTGGGCCAAAAGCTTCTAAGTGATTGATGGGCCACCTTGTGCTTGTTTCGGAAATCATGGATATTAATGGAAATGGAAGGACCAATGAACTCGTTGTGCCATTTAAACTGGGACGGGTTCACCCTTATGACAGTTGTCCCAAAAGCTTCTAAAATGATAATAGGCCGATTTGTTTGAGAATTTTATTTGATTTAATATATGTTATATACTTCTTATGCACATCATGCATACATACATCATGTTAACCCTTGTGTTCTGAAAGCCATCATAGATTCCCGTTGGGTTAGAAAAAAGGGAAGACTCACCAAAATACCGAGAACAGACATGAGTGAATCAGATACTGAGGTATCCCGGATAGATCAGTTGGAAAATGGCTTCGCCAAGATTACTGAACAGTTGCAAGCCTTGACTACTGCCATGACAAATATGGCTGTGCCCCGTGCCGGGGGAGATTCTGAGAATGTAAGGCGTGAGGAGCCTCCGAATGGGTTAGGGGATGATGTCCCCACTTGTGATGATGACATGGCAGAATATGCAACAGGCAGAGTGATTGGGTCTCAGGCAGAATTTCAGAAGCTTCGGGATCAGGTTGAAACAGTTACCCGTAAAATGAGGGGTAAAAATGAAGAGTTGTTAGATTATGAGGCAATGACGTTCGGAGAACAGCTGCCAGCTCAGTTTAAAATGCCGGACATGGCCAAGTTTAATGGGAACGGAGACCCGAGGGTCCATCTGCAGATATGTCTCAGTCATGAGTTCAATGGGCCTATCACAGCGCCAAGTCCAAAAGATGTTTGGGATGTCACTCGAGGGGGCACCTGTGGTTTGGTATCATAGCCTTGAAAAGAAGGTTAAGGAAGATTGGAAGGAACTAGCTGATGCTTTTCTGAAGCAGTATGTTACAGACTTGGAAATTGACTTGTCACTCCGTGATTTGGAGAACACTAAGCAGAAGCCGGAAGAAAGCTTCAAGGAGTATGTAGACCGCTGGAGAAGCCAGCTTCTGAAAATGCAGACTCGGCCCTCTGAGAAGGACCAGATTAAAATGATCATTAAGGGCACCAAGCCCTCGATCTATGGCAAGTTGAGGAGGATGACCTCCATGATTGCAGACTTTCGGCAGTTGAGGGAAACTGTCATGGATATTGAGGAGGAGGAAGCCGAGAACAGAAAGTTTTATGGACAGAACAGAAGGAATATTGGGGGACATTCAGGGACTATGCCTGCTACTGCTGAAGTCACTGCCATTAAGAACAGACGATTTTCTAACCTTGGTAAGCCTCTTTCAAAGGTATTCGAAAAGCTGAAGGCGCATGGACTCTTAAAACCTTTGGAACCTAGGCCCATTCCAAATCCTGTGCCACCTCACATGAACTTAAACTTATACTGTCACTTCCACCAAGAAAAAGGCCATGACACCGACAACTGCGCCCGCCTCAGACATGAAATCCAAAACCTCATCGATGCCCATACAATACCCGACCCAGAGAAAGAACAACCCAACGCACACAGAAATCCCCTGCCCAACTACATGATCAACTCTGGCCTACCCGAAACCCTTGTCCTCCAAACTCTCAACCACTCAGCATCATTCATTGGGATGAGGGATGACAATGATGAAGAACCATAGGCCGAGGAAGGAGGCACTGCTGTTTCTCCAAGTTTATCTTGCTTTTTTAATAAAGACATTGATTTTGTTTACCTATTCGAACGTTTCCTCAGCAATAATAAAGGCGATCATTTCATTTATCTGCCTAAGACTATTACTTTCAAACTTGCAACATGAATGTGTTCAATCTTGGTAATGTGATACTCGGAACGTAGGGAATCCTCAAAAGAAGCAAGCAGAAAAGATAAGCTAGTCATTCAAGAATTGGGAAATGGAGACAGTGGGACTGTTAGACTTGGAAAGAAACGGGTTCCTGGAACAAATCAGTGAAGACAGGCGGAAATGGTACTTTCCCCAAGAGAAGAATGGCCATCAAGAGAAATGGCAGAAGACCTAACCCGACGGGATAGGAACATTCATGCATGCATACACGTAACACATTTTGCATCCTTTTGTGTTTGTTTTATTTTGTGTTCACAGGTTTTAAAGAATGAAAAAGAAAGCGGCAAAGAACAAGCTAATCAGAAACGGTAAAAAGCACAGTATCGGATTCAAGTAATGATTCCAGGGTTAAGGCCCATATCAGTATCAGTCTGGGGGCGAGGCCCATATCAATATCAGTCTGGGGGCGAGGCCCATATCAGTATCAGTCTGGGGGCGAGGCCCATATCAGTATCATTTTAGGGCCGAAGCCCACATTCGGTACAGTTCAGGAACAAAGCCTACATTCAGTTCGAACTCGTGAATAAAGCCTGCATTCAGTTCAGTTAAAGGGGAAGAAAGCCTCATGTCAGTACGGTTCGGGAATAATGCCTACATCCAATACAGTCCGGAAGAAAGCCCACATTCAGTACAGTTCGGGGACAAAGCCCACAGAGAACAAAGCTCAAGGGGAATAAAAGCCTCATATCAGTATAAGTTTGAGAACAAAGCTCAAGGGGAAGAAAGCCTCGTGACAGTATAGTTCGGGAATAAAGCTCGGGAGGAATAAAGCCTCATCTCAACAGTTCGGGAATAAAGCCCATATTCAACACAGTTCAGGAAGAAAGCCTGCATTCAGCTCAACTCAAGGGGAAGAAAGCCTCATGACAGTACAGTTCGGGAATAAAGCTCGGGAGGAATAAAGCCTCATCTCAACAGTTCGGGAATAAAGCCCATATTCAACACAGTTCAGGAAGAAAGCCTGCATTCAGCTCAACTCAAGGGGAAGAAAGCCTCATGACAGTACAGTTCGGGAATAAAGCTCGGGAGGAATAAAGCCTCATCTCAACAGTTCGAGAATAAAGCTCGGGAGGAATAAAGCCTCATCACAACAGTTCGAGAATAAAGCTCGGGAGGAATAAAGCCTCATCACAACAGTTCGAGAATAAAGCTCGGGAGGAATAAAGCCTCATCGCAACAGTTCGGGAACAAAGTACATGGGAATATAGCCTCATCTCAATACAGTTCGGGAATAAAGCCCACAGTCCAAACAATCATGGAATAAAGCCCTATCTCTACACAGTCAACAGTTCGAGAATAAAGCTCGGGAGGAATAAAGCCTCATCACAACAGTTCGAGAATAAAGCTCGGGAGGAATAAAGCCTCATCACAACAGTTCGGGAATAAAGCTCGGAGGAATAAAGCCTCATCTCAACAATTCGGGAATAAAGCTCGGGAGGAATAAAGCCTCATCTCAATACAGTTCAGGAAGGAACAGGCCGAGAATGGCACTCCAAAAATAGAGCACGGTTCGGGAATGAACCAAGGGTCGCAGCACCTCACCACCAAATCAACGCAACTCAACACATGGTAAGTCAAGTGACAGCTGGCGAGCCAGGTAAGTAGAAATGCATTGCATAACTTTGATAGGATTGTCACTGTTGCACATTACACAAGTCCCATCAAAGTGGGGGCGACTGTAGGCACTGCATTTTTACACATGAAACCCGATGAGGAGTCGTATTTAGAGACAACAGAACCTGGGCGACGTCGTTCTTAGGCTCGCGGCCTAGTCGGGAAGTACGAAATAACATGGAGTCGCCACCCGGTGTGAACCGGGACAAAGATTAAGGCCGCACTCACCCCTCGCAAGGAAGACCTCAAACCGTTGGGTTCGGAATGGTCCCTTACTTATGTCACTTGTGATGATATGATTTATGCAATAAACTAACCGAATCCATCCAACATTCATGCTCAAGGGTACTTAGATCTCACATGCTTTCATCCAAATAAGTCCACACAATGTAACACAACAAGCATATTGAACCATTAAATCAACATGTATAAATCATTACCCAAACACATCATAAACTAGGAACATGCATAAAATAAACCATTATAACGACAATATCATACAATAATCTCATGGCATACCTCAATTATTTAATGCGGAAAATAAAGGACAAAACTAAACATAATGCGAATTCCCAACGCAAAATAAATGACTAATCATGCTTGAATACCATCTCATGAACACATCAACTAAATAACATGCGGAATTCAAGTAACGAATGAGAAACAAATCAAAACATCATAAAACAAAATATGCGCCGTTTACTCAAGTGGTACGTGGAGTTGTATCCCGAGTGCAGATCATACTACCGTCCATTCGGAATCGGCTATGAAATTTATGTCCGGGTTAGTCTCTTCTGATACAACTGCATGTGATACAAAGACTTCGTTCTCTTCTCATCCAACAGTACCAACTGATCAAATCTCTGCGCGGCCCATTCCTGTTCCGGTAATTCTGCCTCTGCTAATACCCTCAGGGACTGTATTTCCACTTCCACTGGCAATACTGCTTCCATTCCGTAGACCAAGGAGTAAGGTGTTGCACCCGTTGCCGTTCTTACTGATGTTCTGTACCCCCACAACCCACTATAGAAACGGTCAACTAATGCACAAATTATACACATCACAAGACATGATTTCGAGGCCAATTCTCTAATTCCCCAGTGGAGTCGCCAGACTGTAGACAACAGAAACTGGGCGACGCATGCTGTCCCGGGCTCGCGGCCCGGTCGGGAGTACAGAATAGCCACGGGGGACTAAACCGGAGAATAATGGAGTCGCCACCCGGTGTGAACCGGGAAAATGAGATTTAAGGCCGCACTCACCCCTCGCAAGGGAAGACCTCAAACCGTTGGGTTCGGAATGGTCCCTTACTCATGTCACTTGTAATGAAAGGATTTATATAATAATTTAAACAAGCTGAAATAACACTTATTTCTAAGGGTATCATGCTTCTAAATTCACATTTATAAGATAAAATATGCGCCTAAACATACATGTATTTCACATATAAGATTGCATGCTATGACATGGTGCAAAAGAAGATAGATATAGGCATAGACGCACATATGATGAAAATGACTCAATTCAGTGTGTTCGCGTTCGTGTAGCGTTCGTAACGCGTTCGAACGGTAAACAGAAGGTTCGCGTTCGTATGGCGTTTGATAACGCGTTCGAACGAGACCAGACAGAAAACATGCGTTCGTGCGGCGTTCTGAAACGCGTTCGAACGGGGATCAGCAGTGACCTCCAAAATGCAGTAAACAACACGACACATACATGGACGGATGAGTATATGACATGTAGTAAACAATAACGGATTAAGGGGCGCGGCAAATCATTGTAGCAAAGGTAGCTTTCAAGCATTTTCACCCCTCAAAGTGTAGGACCCTTAATCTCACTTGATAAGCCCATGCGCAATGCAATATGATGCATGAATTTTCAAAAAGACGTTATGAAGCGAATAACTAAATAAAAGAGGCGCGGCGAAGTACTGCCGTAAAGGTGGCCTTTTAGGCTCTTTGTCTCTCAAAGAGAGGACCTTTAGACCAACATACTAAGCCCATGCGCAATGTGATATGATGCATGGTCATGTAAGAAGACGTCATATTAACAACAAGATAATGGGGCCGCGGCGAAGTACTGTCGTAAAGGTGGCCTTTTGGGGCTCTTTGTCTCTCAAAGAGAGGACCTTTAGACCAACATACTAAGCCCATGCGCGTCACATCACAATACATGAAATAAAGACATAAAAGTGTAGGACTTCGTATGCCCAATTGAACGTACATTCAACCCAACACACTTCGTCCGGCGCGGCGAAGTAGTGTCACAAAGGTGGCCTTTTAGGCTCTTCATCTCTCAAAGAGAGGACCTTGGACTAACTCACTAAGCCCATGCGCTCAATCGCATCATACATACAAAAATAAAGACAATCATATCAAACTTAGTATGTCCGATTGAACGTATTTTGCATTCAAACGAACACACATCAATCGGTGCGGCGAAGCATCGTGGTGAAGGATTTTGACCCCTCCAATTAGGGGACCTTACATCGCATTTACTAAGCCCATGCACTCGATTGCATCATACATAAACACGTAACATGCGGAATTCAAATGACAGAAAAATAAATAAACCAAAGCATTTAAAACAAACAAGTGTTGTTTATTCAAGTGGTACGTGAAGTTGTATCCCAAGTGCAGATCATACTACCGTCCATTCGGAATCGGCTATGAAATTTACGTCCGGGTTTCCATCCTATATACCACGAGAGACAACACTTTTTCATTCATCCAATACCCAAGACACTCATCATACACAAACAAGATTCAACAAACAGTTAAAATACGACTGAAATAAATAACGAAGATTAAATAAAGATGAGTGTGAAAAGTACCCTCAGGTCTAAACCTTTTAAGTTGTCTTCGGACTTGCGTTTCACGGAGATCGGAAGGGATAAAAGCTCCTTACTCTTCCGGTTCACTAGCTTAACGTCTCAACTCGCTGTTCCACTGTTTTCCTCGCTGTTTTGATCTCGTTTTGCTGCTGTTTTCGCTGTATTTCTGTTCACTGTTTCAGCTCACTGTTTTAGTGTTTTAGGCTACTGTTTTTGATGTTTTTAAAGGCTTTAAGGAAGGCTTGTATTTTCGGCTTAAGGAAGGCTTGTATTTTCGGCTTAAGGAAGGGTTGAGGAGGGTGGTTGTTTGGTTATGGAGTGGAGGAGATGAAGAGAATATTTTGTTGCTTCTTGCTTGAAATGGGCGTCAATTGGGAATACTTTTCTTTTGTGTGTGTATGCGTGAACTAGAGGAGAGGGAGAGGCTTGGTGAAGGGTGGTTTATATAGAGAAGGGTTAGGGTTGACAAGGAAAGGATTTTGCATTCAATTTAAGATTTCCAAGAAAGGTATACACAAGATTGAGGGGGGACAAGGTTAATTCAAATTAGGAAGTTACAATATTTGATTTGTATTGTTTAGGCATGACATTTGTTAAGTTAGGCATCTAATATTTTTAATTGGTTAAGATTGATTTTAATTTGGTATGATTATATTTTGATTTAGTATGTGATTTGTTTAATTTAGGCATGATTTTAGTTTAATTGATTTCATTTGATTTTAGTTTAATTTGTGTTTAATTTAATTGGTTTTACTTTACTTAGATTTAATTTAAATTTAATTTGTGACATATATTTTAAATGTTTTAATTATCTTTGGATGTGATTTAATGGGCTTGGGCTAAGGTTAAGTTTTTAAAACGGAGATCCAACAGCGAACCCGAAGCTAAACACGTGAACTAAATCCGACAAAATCGTCAATTCTTGACTCTTCCCTTCCGACGTCTGTTTCCCGCGATTTCCGCGACTTAAAAGATAGTGCCTCCAAATGAGGCTCATCATCGGGTTTCACATGCAAAAATACAATGCCTACAGTCGCCCCCACTTTGATGGGACTTGTGCAGTGTGTGACAGTGACAATCCTATCAAAGTCTATGCAATGCATTTTTACTTACCTGGCTAGCCAACTGCCACTTGACTTTCCACGTGTTTGAGTTGATTTGGGTGGTGAGGTGCTGCGACCCCTGGTTCATTCCTGAACCGTTACTGTGATGTGGTCCATTCCCGAACCATTACTGTAAGGTGGTCCATTCTCGAACCGTTACTG
Source organism: Zanthoxylum bungeanum (assembly GCA_019454045.1). Classification (NCBI taxonomy): domain Eukaryota; kingdom Viridiplantae; phylum Streptophyta; class Magnoliopsida; order Sapindales; family Rutaceae; genus Zanthoxylum; species Zanthoxylum bungeanum. The sequence goes on along the minus strand of SKCR01026442.1, from coordinate 5,079 downwards.
TGAGTTGGTCCATTCCCGAACCGTTACTGTGAGGTGTTCATTCCCGAACTGTTACCGTGAGGTGTCCATTCCCGAACTGTTACCGTGATGTGTCCATTCCCGAACCGTTACTGTGAGTTGGTCCATTCCCGAACCGTTACTGTGAGTTGGTCCATTCCCGAACCATTACTGTGAGTTGGTCCATTCCCGAACCGTTACTGTGAGGTGTTCATTCCCGAACTGTTACCGTGAGATGTCCATTCCTGAACTGTTACTGTAAGGTGGTCCATTCCCGAACCGTTACTGTGAGTTGGTTCATTCCCGAACCATTACTGTGAGGTGGTCCATTCCCGAACCTTTACTGTGAGGTGTTCATTCTCGAACTATGCTTCCATTCTTGGAGTGCCATTCTCGGCGTGCTCATTCTCGAGCTGTCCACATTACATCAGTATCAGCATTGCCGGATATGGCATTCTGGGGGCGAGGCCCATATTACATCAGATCAGTTCTGCCAAGAATGGCACTCCGAGAATGGAGATATAGTCCGGGAATGGGCAGTTCAAGAATGAACAAGTCGGAAATGACACTCCGAGAATGGAGATATAGTCCGGGAATGGGCAGTTCAAGAATGAACAAGTCGGAAATGACACTCCGAGAATGGAGATATAGTCCGGGAATGGGCAGTTCAAGAATGAACAAGTCGGAAATGACACTCCGAGAATGGAGATACAAGCCGGGAATGGCAATCCAAGAATGGAGCAGAGTTCAAGAATGAACAAGCCGGGAATGGCACTCCGAAAATGGAGCACGGTTCGAAATGGACCATCATCTCATCACTTGCCGAAAATGGCACTCCGAAAATGGAGCACGGTTCGAAATGGACCATCATCTCATCACTTGCCGAAAATGGCACTCCGAAAATGGAGCACGGTTCGAAATGGACCATCATCTCATCACTTGCCGAAAATGGCACTCCAAAAATGGAGCACGGTTCGAAATGGACCATCATCTCATCACTCGCCGAAAATGGCACTCCGAAAATGGAGCACGGTTCGAAATGGACCATCATCTCAACAGTTCGGGAACAAAGCCCAGAGGAAGAAAGCCTCATATCAGTATAGTTTGAGAACAAAGCTCAAGAGGAAGAAAGCCTCATGTCAGTATAGTTTGAGAACAAAGCTCAAGAGGAAGAAAGCCTCATATCAGTATAAGTTTGAGAACAAAGCTCAAGAGGAAGAAAGCCTTATGTCAGTACACGGTTCGGGAATAAAGCTCGGGAGGAATAAACCCTCATCTCAACACAGTTCGAGAATGAACAAGCCGGGAATGGCAATCCAAGAATGGAGCAGAGTTCAAGAATGAACAAGCAGGGAATGGCACTCCAAGAATGGAAGCACGGTTCGGGAATGGACCAACTTACAGTAACAGTTCGGGAATGGACACGGTTCGGGAATGGACCACATCACAACACGGTTCGGGAATGAACCAGGGGTCGCAGCACCTCACCACCCAAATCAACTCAACACATGGTAAGTCAAGTGGCAGCTGGCGAGCCAGGTAAGTAGAAATGCATTGCATAACTTTGATAGGATTGTCACTGTTGCACATTACACAAGTCCCATCAAAGTGGGGGCGACTGTAGGCACTGCATTTTTACACATAAACCCGATGAGGAGTCTTATTTGGAGACAACTACCTTTTAAGTCACGGAGGTCACGGGAAACGGACGTCGGAAGGGGAAATTCAGAATAAACAAGGTTCACTGTTTTCGTTCGTGCTACGTTCGTGTTTACGTTCGAACGTCAAACGGATTGCGGGCGTTCGTGTCGCGTTCGAGGAAGCGTTCGAACGGTGTCGGTAAATCTGGTTTTGCTGCTAGCCTCTCATCCAGCCCAATTAGCCCCCCAAAGCCCATAAAACACATCCCAATTTAAATAAATAAATATTAATTAAAACATTAACTAAATAAGATAATAATTAAATAATTAAATAAAACATATACCAAACATAAAATAAACAATTACCAACTTAAACTAAAATCATGCCTAAATTAAACAAATCACACACTAAATCAAAATATAATCATACCAAGTTAAAATCAATCAACCAATTATAGTCCCAATCTAATAAGATTATTCCCAAACTTAAAATATTGTATTCCTAAACCAAGCCAATCAAATATTCAACCTTCCCTATCTAGCCAAGATTTATCCCCCCTCAATCTTTGACTTCCCTTAACCAAACCAAATCAAATCCTTTGACTTCCCTTAACCAAACCAAATCAAATCCCTTTCCTTGTCAAGCCCAACCCTTTGCCTATAAAAAGAACCATTCACCAACCTTCTCAACCTTAGTTAGTTGGTCCCCTAGTCCCTAACTCATACACAACACACATAAAAATTACAGGAGGAACACACCCAAGAAAACAATAAGCAAAAGATAAAGAGGAAAAGGCAGCGAAACCACAAGGAAACAATAGCAAAAGACGGAAAACGACGACTCAAAACAGTAAGACAACGAACGAGAACAGTGAACCAGTGAACCGGGAGAGTTGCGGAGCATCCACCCTTCCGACAATCGTGTACCGTACATCCGAGAGATGATTTAAAAGGTTAGACCTGAGGGTACCTTTTCACTAGTTTATATTCGTTTTATTATTATTATTATTGCATTCTATTTGCATGAGAGTCGTTTATGGAAGCATGTTGTGGCTTGAATGAAATGGAAGAGTGTCGTCTCTTGTGGTATATAGGATGGAAACCCAGACGTAAATTCCGTAGCCGAATCCGAATGGACGGTAGTGCGGTCTGTACATGGGACACAACTCCACGTACCACTTGAGTAAACGGCACCTTCTCTTGTTTTGTGTTGCTTTTATGTATTTATTTTTGTCATTTAAATTCTGCATGTTGCTTATTTATGCATGACTCAATCGAGCGCATGGGCTTAGTAAGTGGAATGAAAGATCCCCTATGGGGAGGGGTTAAAGCCCTTTACCACGATGCTTTGCCGCGCCGATCGATGTGTGTTCGGTTGGATGCAAGACACGTTCAATCGGACATACTTAGAATAATATGATTGTCTTTATGTTTGTATGTATGATGTGATGTGACGCGCATGGGCTTAGTATGTTGGTCTAAAGGTCCTCTCTTTGAGAGATCAAGAGCCCCAAAAGGCCACCTTTACGGCAGTACTTCACCGCGCCCCCTTATTTTGTTGTTTATGTATTGCGTCCCATTTCATGCATCAGTTCTGTTCCCGTTCGAACGCGTTTACGATCGCAACTCGAACGCGCATGTATTTTTGCCTTATCATGCATCAGGTCTCATTTCCGTTCGAACGCGTTATCAAACGCCATACGAACGTGAGCATTCTGTTTCATTTCCGTTCGAACGCGTTTACGAACGCTACTCGAACGTGAGCATTCTGTTTCATTTCCGTTCGAACGCGTTTACGAACGCTACACGAACGCACACACACTGAACTGAGTCTGTCTTATCATATTCATGCATAATTGCCTCTTGATTGATCTTTCTTGTGTTATATAGCCAACTGTATTATTTGTATTCAAGCATGATTAGGTTGTTAGCATGTTATTTGGTTAATAGGTTCATGAGATAGTACTCAAGCATGATTATGTTGTTCTTAGTTTTCCATATCATAGGATTGAAATATGTTCATGAGATTGCCATGTGATGTTGCATGTTGTGATGAACTTGTTGATGCATGCATATGAATTTAGAAGCATGATATCTTTGGAAATAAATGTTATTTAAGCCTGGTTAAATTATCACATAAATCCTCTTATTACGAGTGACATAAGTAAGGGACCATTCCGAACCCAACGGTTTGAGGTCTTCCCTTGCGAGGGGTGAGTGCGGCCTTAAATCTCATTTTCCCGGTTCACACCGGGTGGCGACTCCATATTATTTCGTACTTCCCAACTAGGCCGCGAGCCTAGGAACGGCGTCGCCCAGGTCCTGTGTCCCACAGTCTGGCGACTCCACTGGGGATGGACCAACTCACAGTAATTGGGGGATGAGAGGCTAGCAGCAAAACCAGAATTACCGACACCGTTCGAACGCTTCCTCGAACGCGGCACGAACGCCCGCAATCCGTTTGACGTTCGAACGTAAACACGAACGTAGCACGAACGAAAACAGCGAACCTTGTTTATTCTGAATTTCCCCTTCCGACGATCGTGTACCGTACATCCGTGACTCAAAAGGTAGTTGTCTCTAAATACGACTCCTCATCAGGTGTATGTGTAAAAATGCAGTGCCTACAATTCTCTCCAGTTGTGAATATGTCATCCATCAGAGTGGTACTCAGTCTACCAGCAAGCCTCGACCTGGAGATTGAGCAGATAGATGTCAATACCACATTTCTTCACGGAGATCTGGAAGAAGAAATTTACATGGAGCAACCAGAAGGCTTCAGAGTCAGAGGAAAAGAAGATTATGTGTGCAGACTCAGGAAAAGCCTCTATGGTTTGAAACAGGCCCCGAGACAGTGGTACGTGAAGTTTGAGTCAGTTATGGGGGAGCAGGGATACAAGAAGACCACTTCAAACCATTGTGTATTCGTTCAGAAATTTTCTGATGATGACTTTATCATCTTACTACTGTACGTAGATGATATGTTGATAGTTGGCCGGAATCAATCGAGGATTGATAATCTGAAGCAGCAACAGAGTAAGTCTTTTGAGATGAAAGACTTGAGGCTAGCTAAACAGATTCTTGGCATCAGGATCGGCCGTGATCGGAAAGCCAGGAGAGTATACTTGTCACAGGAGGAGTACATCGAGAAGGTACTTCAGAGATTCCAGATGGACAAGGCTAAAGCAGTTATCACTCCTCTTGCTACCCACTTTAGATTGAGTACACAACAGAGCCCATCTACTAAGACAGAGAAGGAGGAAATGAAACAGGTGCCATACACCTCAGCAGTGGGAAGTCTTATGTATGCCATGGTGTGCACGAGGCCAGACTTAGCACACGCAGTTGGATTGGTCAGCCGGTTTATGTAAAACCCAGGACGGGAACACTGGAATGCCATCAAATGGATTATGCGGTATCTACGAGGCACATCCAATATGAG